>CAUYRH010030839.1:0-104903 GCA_963574655.1 Perodicticus potto
TTCTTTTCTGTTCCTTTCTCTCTTTTTCCTCCTTTCTCTCCAGATCTCAATTACAAAAGACCGTAGTGGCCGTTTTAAGAAGATTCTCCAGGTTATGGTCTGGGGCTATAGCCAATTTCTGGAGTTTTCTTTGGATGTCTGGGTCTAAAAAAACTTTTAAACTATTATAAATTAGACACAATAAGGGATTAACAACTAGTAAAACCATTGAGTAAAACAAGAGTGACTTGAATACAAGCACTGTGATACCATGACACTTGTTCTGATAACCAAGAAGACTATTAAGTGACTAAGGGGCTTAGAGAACATGGGGATGCCAGACAGAGGGATGGTTTACCTCCCAACAGATGAGCAGGGTAGCTTGAGATTTCCACATGCTCCTCGGAATGGCTTATTTCTGGCATTTTTCATTTACTGCTTCCAGATCATTGTTCACCACAGATAACCAAAACCGCAGAGAGCAAAAACCAAAGATAGCAGGGAACAAATGAAGAACAGAACCTACCTCACAAAGTCTTTGTGAGGATTAAATGAGGTAATCCATATCCAGCATTTAATAATTAGCATTTCGTCCGAAAATCCAAAATCAGAAATGCTCCAAAAGCCAAAATTTTTTGAGTGCCAACAAGATGCTGCCAGTGGAAAAATTCCACACATACATTCTTGACACAAACTTTATTTCACGCACAAGATTATTAAAAATATTATATAACATTATCTTAAAGCTTTGTGTATAAGGTGTGCGTGAAACACAAATGTGTTTACACTTCAGTCTCATCCTCAAGAATATTCCAAAATCCAAAATACTTTTGGTCCTAAGTATTTTGAGTAAGGGAAACTCAACCTGCATTACTATTCCTATCAAAGTCTTCTTCCAGCCAGACGAGGTGGCTCATGCCTATAATCTTAGCAAGATTGCTTGCTCTGGGACACCAAGGGTGGTGGATTGCTTAAGCTTACAGGTTCGAGACCAGCCTGACCAAGAACGAGACTCTGTCTCTAAAAATAGCCAGGCATTGTGGCAGGCACCTGTAGTCCCAGCTATTCAGGAGGCTGAGACAAGAAAATCACTTGAGCCCAAGAGTTTGAGGTTGCTATGAGCTATAGTGCCACAGTACTGAGGGTGACAAAGTGAGACTCTGTCTCAAAAAGAAAAAAAAAAGTCTTCTTCCGTGGTATACTGCAAGACTATTGGAGGGCAAGGAACCTTGCCATACTTTACTTACTTTACTTATAATATTTAACTTCCCAGCCAGGCACAGTGGCTCATTCCTGTAATCCTAGGACTCTGAGAGGCTGAGACAGGTGGATTGCTTGAGCCCAGCAGTTCCGGACCACCCTGAGCAAGAACGAGACCCTGTCTCTACTAAAAATAGAGAAACTGAGGCAAGAGGATCGCTTGAGCCCAAGATTTGGAGGTTGCTGTGGGCTATGATGACGCCATGGCACTCTACCCAGGGTGACAGCTTAAGACTCTATCTCAAAAAAAATTTTTAATTTCCTCTCACAAAGCATTGATAATTATACTATCTACCCTGTAGCATTGTTGTGGATATTAAACAAGTTAACAGACATACACATTAAGCATGTGACACTATACCTCGCATACAGTATGTGCTCAATAAATGTTAGTTTTTATTAATGTTCTTCTATGCCTAACTCAGTGCCTGGCACATAAGAAGAATTCAATCACAGTCAGTTCACAGACTGAGTGAAAGAATAAATAAGTTTAAAACATTATCTTTTAACCTCCCATCTCCCTACACCTGTCATACAGGTCCTTAGTCAGTCATGGGTGGTACAGTCAACCCAGCTACAGAAAATCCCAGTTTGGTTTTGAACTTCAACTGTGGCCCTACCATGTGAATTAGTTCCTATAATGAGGAACTAATGAGCCATCATGCCCGGCCAGGTTTTTGGGTTGTTTTTTTTTTTTTTTGTAGAGATAGAGTCTCACTTTATCACCCTCGGTAGACTGCCATGGCATCACACAGCTCACAGCAACCTCCAACTCCTGGGCTTAGGCGATTTTCTTGCCTCAGCCTCCCGAGTAGCTGGGACTACAGGCGCCCGCCACAATGCCCAGCTATTTTTCTGTGTTGCAGTTCGGCCGAGGCCGGGTTTGAACCCCCACCTTCAGTATATGGGGCCGGCGCCCTACTCGATGAGCCACAGGCACAGCCCCAGAGATCTTATTTATTAAAAGCAACCAAAAATATATAAAAACCTAAGGAATTGGGCCAGGTTCAGTGGCTCACACCTATAATCCCAGCACTCTGGGAGGCTGAAGCAGGTGGATTGCTTGAGTTCATGAGTTCAAGACCAGCCTAAGCAAAAGCAAGACCCTGTCTCTACTAAAAATACAAAAACTAGCCAGGTGTAGTGGTGCATGCCTATAGTCCCAGCTTAAAAAAAAAACCTAAGAAATGTGAGAGTATCTTTTTTTTGAGACAGAGCTTTAAGCTGTCCCCCTGGGTAGAGTGCTGTGTCATCATAGCTCACAGCAACCTCAAACTCCTGGGCTTAGGCGATTCTCTTGCCTCAGCCTCCCAAGTAGCTGGGACCACAGGCGCCCGCCACAATGCCGGCTATTTTTTGGTTGCAGTCGTCATTGTTGTTTGGCAGGCCCGGGCTACATTCAAACCTGCCAGCTCTGGTGTGTGTGGCTGGCGCCTTAGCCACTTGAGTCACAGGCGCCGAGCCAGGGAAAGTATCTTAATATGTGCAAGTTCCAAGCAAGTTTCATTTGAAAAAAATTGAATGCTTTTGAGAAACACATATATGACAGAATATATACATATTCACAAAAAAACTCTGAAAATATACAATAAATGGAGGACACTCAAAATCATTATGATATTAGATCTTTCTATGTTGATCTAAAATTTAATGTGATACCTGGATTTCATATGTGCATCCCTACATGTCATCTTGCCATAACTGTATATCACATATTCATTTCTCTCTGGAAGGATACACAAGAAATCAGTAACAGTGTTTAATCCCAGACAGGGGAACTGAATCACTGGGGATGGAGG
This sequence comes from Perodicticus potto, assembly GCA_963574655.1. Taxonomy (NCBI): domain Eukaryota; kingdom Metazoa; phylum Chordata; class Mammalia; order Primates; family Lorisidae; genus Perodicticus; species Perodicticus potto. The sequence continues at coordinate 3,039 of CAUYRH010030839.1, forward strand.
CTATAGCTGTTTATTTATTACTGTTTTACTTTGTAACTTTTCCCCTATGGGTATGTATTATCTACCCAAAAGTTGATAAAGAACAGTTGAAAGAGCCTTCTGGGTGCAATCAAGCCTAAACTTATGGACAGTCACCTTTCCAGTTCTGCCTAGGGAGGTATGTGACCTCAGGCAGGCCTTGTCCTCCCTGCCCTATATTTGGTTTCCTTCCCTGTCACACAGTTGGGTAGGAGCAAAACTAAGACTGGAACTCACATCTCCTCACTTTGCAGCTGACTTCTTTCCCTGGCAACCAGCTGATGCCCTACAAGGGACTGGTCTTCTCATGGGCAACTTCCCTGCCTGACTTTCTCTCTCTCCCTCTCTCTCTCTCTGCATTAAGTCTGCATTAAAACCATCTGGGTGCAATATAGATCTGTTCCCCTGGGAGCAGAAATCCTACCCTCAGCCGCTTTCGGCTCTGCTTACTCATCTGGAGACTCTCTCATCTTGGGGAAGTTACAGGTTTCATTTTGTCACTTGGAAGCTGCTCCAGCCAAGAAGGGAACCCAAGTTGACTAAAAGCCAAATCCCTAATTGGATTGGATTCCTGTGGAGGCCATTAGCCTCTCGCTGCAGCTTGGCAGAGAGGAAATACTCCCTTCCCCATCCCAGCCCCCACTCATATACATGGCAGCCAAGATCGTCCATAGCCTACCACCCACATGAGGTACTGTATTAAGTTTCCAACTACTGTTGCTCTCCTTTTCATTAGAACAACTTTGTGCTGTTTCCAGACACCAGCAAATACAGTAAGTATTATCAGTAGTCTCACTTAATCTCTTTGTTTACTCATGTCATGAATTTTTATGGAGGGCCTACTATGAGCCAGCCACTGTTCCAGGCCAGAACAGACAGCATCTTGACTCTCAAAGATTACATTCTACTTGGGAAGACAGACAATAAAGAAATACCCAGGAGGGCGGTGCCTGTGTCTCAAAGGAGTAGAGCGCTGGTCCAATGTACCGGAGGTGGTGGGTTCAAACCCAGCCCTGGCCAAAAACTGCAAAAAAAAAAAAAGAAAGAAAAAGAAATACCCAGGAAAAGCCAGGTGCAGTGGTTCATGCCTATAATTCCAGCACTCTGGGAGGCCGAGGCCAGAGGATCACTCGAGCTCAGGAATTTGAGATCAGCCTGAGCAAGAGCAAGACTCTGTCCCTACTAAAAATAGAAAAACTAGCCAGGCGTGGTGGTGAATGACTGTAGTCCCAGCTACTCAGAACGCTGAAGCAGGAGGACTGCTAGAGTCCAAAAGTTTGAGGTTGCTATGGCACTCTACTCAGGGTGACTCTGACTCAAAAAAAGAAAAAGAAAATTTGCACTCTGGGAGTGTGAATAGCCTGAGCTCAGGAGTTTGAGACCAGCATGAGTAAAAGTAAGACCTCATCTCTAGAAAAACAATAGAAAAATCTAGCTGGGGTTGTGGTGGGCACCTGTAGTCCCAGCTACTGGGAAGGCTGAAGCAAGAGGGTCGCTCAAGCCCAAGAGTTTGAGGTTGCTGTGAACTATGATGATGCCATGGCACTCTATCCAGGGTGACAGAGTGAGAATGTCTCAAAAAAAAAGAAAAGAAAGAAAGGAGAAAACAGGTAAGTATGCCTAGGTCAGGACAGAGCTATAAGGCAGAGGAAAGCAGAGTGAGGGGAGGGGAGAGAGTTGGGGGCAGGGAAGAGGGACAGCCTCTCTAATAAGATGGCATTTGAGTAAAGACCTGCAGGAAGTGAGAACCATATCTGGACAAACGGTGCTCTAGGCAAAGGGAACAGCAAGTACAAGGGCACTGAGGCAGGAATTTCCTGTGTGTTGGAAGAACAGTAAAGATGCAGATGAGAGATCTAGGTCTGAGAGTTTGGGTCATTTGTTTGCGCAGAACCCCTGCCACCCGTTCAGTGGCTTTTGCCTACCTTTTTGCCTAGTGAATACTGAAGAATAGCAGAAGGTTTAGAAAAACTTACTTGGCTGGATAACAGAAATCAGCCTATGATGAATGAATAACCCCATCCCCAAAAGAAAAAGATAGCATTTAGGAAGATATCTGTGACTATATTATTTATAAAAAGCAAATGACTAAAAAAAATCTTAAACTGCCAATTTTAGTTATTAGAACAAACAAGTAATGTTTGTTGGTGGTATGTGATGCCTTTTTAAAAAGCTTTTTTGGGCTCGGCGCCTGTGGCTCAACGGGCTAAGGCGCCAGCCACGTACACTTGAGCTGGCGGGTTCGAATCCAGCCCGGGCCCGCCAAACAACAATGACGGCTGCAACCAAAAAATGGCCAGGCGTTGTGGCGGGCACCTGTAGTCCCAGCTACTTGGGAGGCTGAGGCAGGAGACTCGCCTGAGCCCAGGAATTGGAGGTTGCTGTGAGCTGTGATGCCACGGCACTCTGTCCAGGGTGACAGCTTGAGGCTCTGTCTCAAAAAAAAAAAAAAAATTTTTTTTTAGAAACAGAGTCTCCCTTTGTCACCCTGGGTAGAGTGCCATGGCATCATAGCTCACAGCAACCTCAAACTCTCAGGCTTAAGAGATCTTCTTGCCTCAGTCTCCCAAGTAGCTGGGACCACAAATGCCTGCTACCATACCTGGGTATTTTTAGAGATGAGGCCTTGCTCTTGCTTAGAGTGATCTCAGTCTCAAACTCCTGAGTTCAAGCAATCCACCTGCCTTGGCCTCCCAGAGATCTAGGATTACAGCCATGAGCCACCTCGCCCAGTCTGCATGTAATGCTTATAACTCTCTACAGTGTACACTGTAATGTCTACACTGAGCCTCTATATATGAGGAAACTAAGGTTCGGGGAGCATATGTGACCTATGTAAGATCATACAGCCCAGGGTTTAAACACAGGACTAGCTACATGCTCATTTCCCATTCTAGACCATAAGCTCCATGAGGCCCATGTTGATCTTCATCCCACTGTAAAACATAGTTCATCTATACAGATGGACTAAAACATAGTCATCAAAAATCATGTTAGACCACAGGCACCTGCTACAACTCAAAAAAAACTGATGTCGGAGGTTGCTGGGAATGGAGCTGGTGATAAGCTAGGCACTGAGTTGGTCACCAAAATGATGACATTCTGTGCCTGGTGACCTCAGCTCAGTGCGACCCACTGCTCCATTAGTTGCCAACCCCACCCCAGCTCCAACTGCCCAGCTAAGCCCAGAATAGCATCCTGGAGGCTCAGGAATAGTAATAATTATCATCAACATCATCTTTATCACCACTCTTATTATTAGAGCCTACACTATTATTAAAGGTACACTGAGCACTTACCACAACAGATGTGCCTGATGGAATGCACTGCATACGTAATCTCACTTAATGCCTATGATATGAGTTGAGCATTATTCTTTCTATCATTTGACAGAGGAGGAAATTGAGGCTCAGAGAGATTTTTATCACTTGCTCGAATCAGTTAATAAGTAAGCCGCCAGAGCTGGGATTTGAATCCAAGTCTACTGACTCCAGAGGGTGCACTTTGCTGTCCTATCCTTCCCCCATGCCATCAGCCATCTCTACCTGTGGGCAATGCCCCGGGAAATAGCAGCCTTCCCCCCACATGTCTGCTCTGTCATTTGTGCTTGGACCTCAGGGCATGGGTATGAGGTTCAACATAGAGAAGCAGTTCCCACCACAAAGCTGAGGGTCCTGCCTAAGATGAGGTGCCCCGTTACTATGCCTCAGAGACAGCCAGCGGTTGCTGCAGGAGAATCCCAGGGATCGTCCACTTCCCCGCTGCTTCCCTGCAACATCAGAGCAAAAACTGGCAACATTTTCCAGTCATAAAGTTTGGTTTGAATAAGGACATTTCTTCTCCATTGCTGGATGCTCACGGTTCATTTATTTGGTACTTGGAGGCCTGAACAATCAGTCCTTTAGATCACAGCTAGGTTGGGCAGGGGGCCCAAAGCTATTTGAAAGTCAAGCTGGCAGGCTCGGCACCTGTGACTCAAAGGGGTAAGGCACCAGCCATGTACACCTGAGCTGGCAGGTTCGAATCCAGCCCGGGCCTGTCAAACAACAATGACGGCTGCAACCAAAAAATGGCTGGGCGTTGTGGTGGGCGCCTGTAGTCCCAGCTACTTGAGAGGCGGAGGCAAGAGACTCGCTTGAGCCCAGGAATTAGAGGTTGCTGTGAGCTGTGATGCCACAGCACTCTATCCAGGGTGACAGCTTGAGGCTTTGTTTCAAAAAAAAATAAAAAATGAAAAAAAAAGAAAGTCAAGCTGGCAAATGTACTTTTTGAAAGCTGACAAGTGCCCTTTACACTTCAAAAGAATGAATAAGTTCCCTGGCTCTGAGCTGGACTGAGTCTCAGCAGCCAGGGACCTGGCGAGCGCAGAGACCTGGAGAAGCAGCAGGTCTCTGTCTTCCCAGCTGTGTCCTACGTCCTGGCATCTATTTGCCTCACTTGCTGGTGGCTCCGGTGATGCTTGGAGGCTCTGGCTTGGTGGGCTCGTTAGGTGGTTGCTTTCCCACGTGGAACACCCCCTAATTTTCTCACGTAGAGGTAAGCTTCCTGTCCAGCTCAAGTCCTTGTGTGGAACACTGGGTATCACTGCATTGTTTTGTTTTGTTTTGTAGAGACAGAGTCTCACTGTGTTGCCCTCGGTAGAGTGCTGTAGCATCACAGCTCACAGCAACCTCCAGCTCTTGGGCTTAAGCAATTCTCTTGCCTCAGCCTCCTGAGTAGCTAGGACCACAGGCGCCCGCCACAACGCCTGGCTATTTTTTGTTGCAGTTTGGCCAGGGCCGGGTTTGAACCTTCCACCCTTGGTATATGGGGCCAGCGCCCTACTCACTGAGCCACAGGTGCAGGCCGGTATCACTGCATTGTTCCCTACTGTGTCTGCAAGCAGACGAGGGGCAGTTGTGACCAGAGGACATCAACCTTGTCCGAGCTGATCACAGATGTGGCCAGGGTCCTGAGAACTGAGCCCGTCTTTTTTCCCACCTGGTTCACCTCTTAGTTTTGGGGTGAAGCTCCGGAAAGAGCCCCTTCTTTCTCTGAAACTGCCCACACCCTTCAACTGTGGGATCCACCCTCCAGTAGGGGGACCAGAGTCCCTGGATTCATCCAGTGAGGCTCCTCATGGTGGGGTGAGGAGGTCCAACTTCCACAAACCCACCTCTTTCTAAGATCATTGGCTGCTCAGAGCATAGTGCTAATAGGTCACACCCCACATAGGGTGAGGATAACAAGGAGGACCAATTCCTGCTGATAAGAAATAAACCCTGCAAAAATCAGCAGGAAAAGGATATTTACATGACCTGAAAGTGGCCCTGTGATTGCTTATTACTTGCATGGGGAGGAGGGGAATTATGACTTGTGCGGTAGAAAAACCAGACCACCCTTAACCTGGTGATCAAAATTAACATCACCCCGTTCAGGCAGACAGATACCAGCCACTGCTGGAAGTAATGCCCTGAAAAACACATGCTGTCACCTTTTGTGACATGCCAGCTCACAAGCACAGCTGCATCTGATCGTGACGAGACACCAGACACACCCAAATCCAGCAACATCCTGTAAAATAATTGGTTTGCATTCTTCAGAAGTTCAATGTCACGAAAGGCAAAAGAAGGTACAGTTGCTATTCCAGATTAAAGTAAAAAGACATGACAATTAAATGCCATACATGATCTCAGACTGGATCCCTCCCACACTAGAGGGAAAAGAGTATCATAAAGAATGCTACGGGGTCCGTTCATAGAATTGGAATTTGGGTAGTGATTAAAGAATTGGACCAACGTTCAAGCTCTTGAATTTAGTAACTATATTGTGATCGTGTAAGAGGATCACCTTGTTCTTAGGAAATACATATTGAAGTGTTAATGGGTAAAAAGGCCTGATGTTTGCAACCTACTCCCAAGTTGTTCAGAAAAAGTGGAAATAATTACATGTGTGTGTATTTACATCTATAGTTTCCTATCAATCTATTTATATATCTGTAGTTGGCTGCATATCTCATCTGTCTATCCAGAAAGGAAGAGAAAGAAAACAATAAATGTGGCAAAAGGCAAAACATTTGATGAATCTAGGTAAAGGGTATTTAAGGGTTCTTTCTATTTTTCTGGCAACTTTTCTCATACTGAATTTAAAATGAAAATCATAAAAGTTCCCGAGGGAGGGGAAAGCTGGATCCCTAGCCAACATCCAGGGAGTCTTCTCTCCTGTTTGGGCTAAGTGAGGTGACAGAACTCATTTTATTACTTCTCTCTTTTTAAGGGCTTTTTTGTGAGCTGGTTGGTTTCCCTTTTGCTAATGGCCAGGAGGATGCTCCAGCCCTCTGAGATCATCGCCCTGGTGCTAACCACAGCGTCTGGCTATGGGGGTTGAACCAGGAGGCATCGGCTCACCCACTGCATCTCTCCAAAGTGAAAATTCTGAGTCTCTGGGCCCCATGTTGGGAAGTGAAGGAGGAGGAAGTGCTGCTATGATTTCGTCCTGGGCAGAGACTTTGGTCCAGCCCCTCCAACCCCCACCCCATCATCTCTGGTAGGCCTAGAAATCAGCTGAACCAAGAACTACCTTTGCTATTTCCTGCTCATCACGGAACATTTGAAGACACTTGCCAAGCACTTCCCATCTGTGAAACCAATGGCTGGGGTTTTTTAGGGGGGGGGGTTGTTTGTTTTTTTGAGATAGAGTCTCACCCTGTTGTACAGGCTAGAGTGCCATGGTGTCGGCCTAGCTCACAGCAACCTCAAACTCTTAGGTTCAAGCAATCCTCCTGCCTCACCCTCCCAAGTAGCTGGGACTACAGGTGCCCACCACCAGGCCCAGCTAATTTTTCTATTTTTAGTAGAGATGGGAGTCTCACCATTACTCATGCTGGTCTTGAACTCCTCAGCTCAAAGAATCCTCTCACCTCGGACTTCTAGAGTGCTAGCATGATAGGCGTGAGCCACCATACCCCCTAGCTGTTGTTTTTGAAGAGACAGTGTGTGCGGTGGTTAAGGACCCCAACTCTAATTTCAGGTTGCCTGGGTCCGGCACTGTAAGCACTCAAGCCCCACATTTCTAGTCCACAAGCAGCCTCAAGAGTCCACAAGAGACCTGGGGGAAGAGACCTCATCCCTCCACATGCCTTGATATCAGTTTCTTCCCAGATAAGCAGGGACAACCCACTGTCTCCCAGGCTGGTTGAAACTACTGAGTGGGATGCCTCATGTAAAGAACTGGCACATGCCAATGTCTCAACAAATGTGGGTTATTACTATTACTATTATTTTATTTTTTTAATTAAATCATAGCTGCGTACATTAGTGCAATCAAGGGGTACGATGTGCTCATTTTCATCAAACTGTTTAACATAGCCTTCATGGCATTTTCTTAGTTATTGTATGAAGACATTTGTATTCTGCATTTAGTATATTATTCTTATTATTATTATTATTATTAACCACAGGCTCTGCCCTCCCAGAGTTGGCCAACTGGTCAAGAAAATCACAGTTTTGGGCGGCGCCTGTGGATCAATGGGTAAGGCTCTGGCCCCATATACCGAGGGTGGTAGGTTCAAACCCAGCCCTGGCCAAACTGCAACAAGGAAATGGCCGGGCATTGTGGCGGGCACCTGTAGTCCCAGCTGCTCCTGTGGCAGGAGAATCGCCTAAGTCCAAGGAGTTGGAGGTTGTTGTGAGCTGTGACGCCACGACGCTCTACCATAAACGAGACTCTGTCTCAAAAAATGAAACAAAACAAAACAAAACAAAAAAAAGAAAATCACAGTTTTAAGAAGTAGTATCAGCTCAGCGCCTGTGGCTCAATGGGCTAAGGCACCAGCCACGTACACCTGAGCTGGCAGGTTCGAATCCAACCCGCGCCCGCCAAACAACAATGATGGCTGCAACCAAAAAAAAACATGGCCGGGCGTTGTGGCAGGCACCTGTAGTCCCAGCCACTTGGGAGGTGGAGGCAGGAGACTCGCTCGAGCCCAGGAATAGGAGATTGCTGTGAGCTGTGATGCCACAGCACTCTATCCAGGGTGACAGCTTGAGGCTCTGTCTCAAAAAAAAAAAAAAGAAGAAGTAGTATCAGTGAAGCCTGATAACTGCTAGGTTGGGGAAAATACAGTAGAGCCTCCATAGTTGACCGCCTCCCTGCATTGACCCCTCTTTAAGTTGACCTAATTTGCACAGGCTGAACACGCAGCACATGTACTTGTCAGTACAGTAGGCCTAGTTCCTTACATTGACCACCTTGGTATGTTGACCAGTATATTACAATCCTGTGGGTTTATTACAATTACTGAGGTTCTCTGGTGTATATAATTCCCAGAGCAGTGGAAGCACAGAGGAGGGGCATCTATCTCAGTCTGGAGTGCAGAAGAGTCAGAAAGGATGGGCCCATAGCTCAGTGGTTAGGGCGCCTGCCACATGCGCCGGAGCTGGTGGGCTCAAACCCGCCTGCGAAACAACAATGATGACAACAACAAAATAGCCGGGTGTTAGGGTGGGCGCCTGTGGTCTCAGCTACTTGGGAGGCTGAGGTAAGAGAATCACTTAAGCCAAAGGGTTTGAGGTTGCTGTGAGCTGTGATGGCACTCTACCAAGGCGACATGGTGAGACTCTGTCTCAAAAAAAAAAAAAAAAAAAAAGAAGCATCAGAGAATTTTCTCCAGAGGCTGGAATGTTTAACACAGATATAAACTGAGCATCTGGATGTGCCTGAGACTGCCCTAGGTCTCACCAACACCACAGAGAACCCAACAGAGTCTCTGTTCTCACAGGATTTTCATTCTAGTGGGAAGTCAGGCCCTGTCACAAACAGACAAAGAAATATATCAGGAGCTGTGCCCTGATGGGAAAAGAAAAAAAGCAGGGCAAGGAGATGGAAAGTTAACCCATTTGCGAAATGTGGATATAAGGATGGATGCATAGAAAGTTCTAGCAGCACAGGGTCTGGCACGGAGTGCCAATAAGCAGGAAATGCTTATTGATTTGAATGGATTGTTTCATTTGTTTAAAAAGAATTGTTTTTGAGAGCCTAGCATGTGCCACACTCCAAGCTGACATCAGGATGCCCTGACCCAGACACGGGTGTTCAAGAAGCTCGTAAAAGTCTAGCAGGGGATGATGGGAAAACAGGCAATTCCAAATATTGCATGATAAGAACCAAGAATTTTTACTGTGTTTATTAGGTACCAGGCACTATTTTGAACATTTTATCTGTATCTGAGTTTGTTTGTTTTTTTTTTTTTGAGACAGAGTCTCACTCTGTTGCTCCTGGGTAGGGTGCCATGGTGCCACAGCTCACAGCAAACCTCAAACTCCTGGCCTTGAGCAATCCTCTTGCCTCAGCCTGTGAAGTAGTTGGGACTACAGGCACAAGCCATTCAGTACATCTGGCTAGTTTTTCTCTTTTCAGTAGAGACAGGGTCTCACTCTTGCTCAGGCTGGTCTCGAACTCTTGAACTCAAGCAATCCATTCGCCTCAGCCTCCCAGAGTGCTAGGATTACAGGAGTGCCACCACACCCAGCCATTTTTATCTGTATTAAGTCTTGTCATCTTCATAACTCTCTGAGCTAAGCATTGTTTCACAGATGGGGAAACTGAGGCATGGGGAGGTTAGCTAATTAGCCCTGTGATGTACAGTCAGTGAAGAAGTGCTGCAGCTAGACTTCCGCACCAGGGAAGGCCAGGGTGTTGCCGGAGCCCAGAGGAGGGGGCCCTGGCAGGACCTATCCATTTTCTTGGAGAAAGGCCTATCTAAGATGAGGTTTGCACAATGAGCAGCTATTAGCAAGAAGGTAGGGGAGAAGGGCTGTTCAAGAACAGTCTGTGCAGAGGCCTGCGGTGAGAGAAGGCAGGCCCCTTCCATGCCCAGCTGTCGGCCTGAGATGGGGGAGTGGAGAGGGAATGCGGCTGGACAGGAGGACAGGGCCCAGCCTGGCAGGGCCTTGTACTGCCCTGAGAAATGCAAACTCTCCTCCGTGGGGAGATGCCGGGAGGCATACAGCAGGACAAGCAGAGGGGGTCCTTTGCAGTTCTCTTCCCTGAGCTGCAAGGCACCCCTGCGGTGAAAATAGCCACTAGGCTGGGAGGCTCCCCAGGGCAGTCAGGCCTGGCTTAGACTTCCAAGCACAGCCAGAGTCTCCCCAAAAGAGGTGTCTCTTAAAGAGCCAGAACAGTGTTTTTCCAAACAGTAGTCACCGAGACTCAAGGAACCAAAATTGCACCCAGTGGCCTCAAAGGTCATGTGTCTGAAGTGAGTCTTGCTGATCTGCAGAATGATGAAGTTGCATTTAGAAAATTCAAGCCGATTGAGCAGCGCCTGTAGCTCAGTGATTAGGGCCCTGGCCACATACACCGAGGCTGGCAGGTTCAAGCCTGGCCCAGACCAGCTAAACAACAATGACAACTGCAACCAAAAAATAGCCGAGCATTGTGGCGGGCGCCTGTAGTCCCAGCTATTCAGGAGGCTGAGGCCAGAGAATCACTTAAGGCCAATGGGGTTGCTGTGAGCTATGACGCCACAACACTCTACTGAGAATGACATAGTGAGACTGTCTCAAAAAAAGAAAAAGAAAATTCAAGCTGATTACTGAAGATGTTCAGGGCAAAAACTGCCTGACTAACTTCCATGCTATGGATCTTACCTGTGACAACATGTGTTCTATGGTTAAAAAAAGGCAGAGTGGGATTGAAGCTCATGTTGACGTCAAGACTACCAGTGGTTATTTGCTTCGTCTGTTCTGTGTTGGTTTTACTAAAAAACGCAACAATCAGAGACGGAAGACCTCTTATGCCCAGCACCAACAGGTTTGTCAAATCTAGAAGATGATGTAAATCATGACCAGAGAGGTGCAGACGAATGACTTGAAAGTAGTTAATAAATTGATTCCACAGAGCGTTGGAAAAGACACAGAAAAGGCTTGCCAATCTATCTATCCTCTCCATGATGTCTTCACTAGAAAAGTAAACTTGCCGAAGAGGCCCACATTTGAACTGGGAAAACTCATGGAGCTTCATGGTGAAGGTCGCAGTTCTGGAAAAGCTACTGAGGATGAGACAGGTGCTAAAGTTGAACAAGCCTATGGATATGAAGCACCAGTCCAAGAATCTGTTTAAAATTGAGGCTTTTAGGCTGGGCGCCTGTGGCTCAAACAGCTAAGGCGCCAGCCACATACGTCTGAGCTGGTGGGTTCGAATCCAGCCCGGGCCCGCCAAACAACAATGACGGCTACAACCAAAAAATGGCCAGGTGGCTCGGCGCCGGTGGCTCAACGGGCTAGGGCGCCAGCCACGTACACCTGAGCTGGCGGGTTCGAATCCAGCCCGGGCCCACCAAACAACAATGACGGCTGCAACCAAAAAAAATGGCCGGGCGTTGTGGTGGGCGCCTGTAGTCCCAGCTACTTGGGAGGCGGAGGCAGGAGACTCGCTTGAGCCCAGGAGTTGGAGGTTGCTGTGAGCTGTGATGCCACGGCACTCTATCCAGGGTGACAGCTTGAGGCTCTGTCTCAAAAAAAAAAACAAAAAACAAAAACCTAATGGCAATCTGTGATATGGGGAAGTGGGGAAGGTGCCCAGATTCGCCATTTCCTCAACACTAAGGTAAAATATATACTCTGTGCTTTCTTTTGCTTTGGTCCCTTAGAGCGTTGCTCTCCTGATGGTGTAGGAGTGAGCCACCAAAACAGGTGAGCTTCTGAGAGAAGAGCAGGGCTTTCTAGGGACCTTTGACTCTTCTTGGTTCTGCTTATGCTTACTGTGAGCTGGTTGCAGTTAGCATTTGTTGGGCTACATGAATGTAACAGATTATAATTAAATTATAATTTAATTTAAAGATTATAGTTAAATTAAAACAACCTTCTGGGCGGCGCCTGTGACTCAGTCCATAAGGTGCCGGCCCCATATACTGAGGGTTGCAGGTTCAAACCTAGCCCCAGCCAAACTGCAACAAAAAAATAACCAGGCATTGTGGTGGGCGCCTGGGGTCCCAGCTACTCGGGAGGCTGAGGCAAGAGAATCATCTAAGCCCAAGAGCTGGAGGTTGCTGTGAGCTGTGACACCACAGCACTCTACTGAGGGCGATAAAGTGAGACTCTGTCTCTACAAAAAAACAAAACAAAACAAAACACGAAAACAAAACACTATCTAGACTCTGGGAAATAACAGAATTGAACGAATACATCTTGTTCACTTTCAGGAATTCAGTAAAACCTTCCTTCCTTTCCATTGTCCTCCATGTTTTTTACCTAACCATTTATTCCTCCCTACATTCTATTCAGACCTGGGTTTTTACAGGTTGAAAGATAGACAATTAAAACACACAAACAAAACAAAGGACTGGATTTTTTAGAGCAATTTTAGGTTGACAGCGACATTGAGAGGAAGGTATAGAGAGTCCCCATATCTTCCTTGACCTGCCCCCCCCAGTCTCCCGCATTGTCAACCTGCCTCCTCGGAGGGGGATTTTTGTTACAGCTGACGAAACTATGTCAGTTCCCTGTTGTCCACATTTTCAGTTGTCTGAGGTCAGTTATAGTCCCAAAGTGCCAGGATTCCAGGTGTGAGGCATTGTACCTGACCTCATTAAGCTTTTAAAAGACAATTATTTGGTGGCACCTGTGGCTCATTGAGTAGCGCACTGGCCCCATATACCAAAGGTGGTGTGTTCAAACCCGGCCCCAGCTGAACTGCAAAACAAACAAAAAAAAAATAGCCAGGCATTGTGGCGGGCACCTATAGTCCCAGCTACTCGGGAGGCTGAGGCAAGAGAATCGCCTAAGCCCAGGAGTTGGAGGTTGCTGTGAGCTGTGTGACACCATGGCACTCTATTGAGGGCAATAAAGTGAAACTCTGTCTCTACAAAAAAAAAAAAAGACAATTATTTTATATTCCTTGTCAGGCAGTTTGTAAATCTTCATTTCTATAGTGTCCGTAATTGGTGATTTATTTATTTATTAATTATTATTATTATTTTGAGACAGAATTTCACTATGTTGCCCTCATTAGAGTGCTGTGGCATCATAGCTCACAGCAACCTCAAATTCCTGGGCTCAGTGATTCTCTTGCCTCAGCCTCCCAAGTAGCTGGGACTATAGGCGCCAGCCACAACACCCGGCTGTTTTTAGAGACGGAGTCTCGCTCTTGCTCAGCCTCAGGCTGAGTCCAGAGGCTTGGGTCTTTCACTTCAGTCGACTAATGCAAGCCTAGATCTCAAGTCCGTTGGGTTGGGCCTGGATTCTGGATCCATGGGGGCTGGTCTGGCGCTGGGCTCTACTGGGGTAGACCTGTTGATCCGGTCTTTGGGGCTGGCCTGGATCCTGGATCTGCAAAGGATCCCTGAAGCCTGTCTCCATGGGAGCTAGCCTGGAATTTGAGTCCACTGGGGCCACGAGGCACATCTTATACCTGAATCTGCTGGGGCTGCCTTGGAACTGCACTGGGCCTGGCATCTGAGTCAGCAGGGTAGGCCTGGTTCCTGGGTCTGTAGGAGCTGGTCTGAACTCTTGGTCCGCTGTAGCTCTGGATTTGGGGGGCTGCCTTAGAATCTGGGTTCATGGGATTGGCCTGAAGCCTAAGTCCATGGGGACTGGCTTGGAGGTTGGCTGCGTGGATGTTAGCCTGAAGAGCAGGGCCATGACATCTTGCCTGGGGACTGGTCTGCCTGAAATCTTGGTCTGTGGGATAGACCTGGGGTCCAGGGCCATTGGGGTCAGCCTGGAAACTGGGACCCCAGGGCTGTCATTGAGGACATGTCTGCAGGAGCATTTCTAGTGCTGGACCCTGGGTCTACTGGAGTGAGTGGCCACCAGGAATGGCCTGGAGCCTGTGTCCAGGGAGGGTGACCTGGTGCTGGGCCAGTCTGAAGCATAGGCTGAGCCTGAGTCCTCAGGGGACAGCTTGGAGCCTAGAACACAGGACTGGCATGACACTGGGCGAGCCTGGAGCCAGTCCTCTGGGCTGGCCTTGATATTAACTCTGAGGGTACTGGCCTAGTTCTTGAGGCTATAGGGGTGGGATTGGAGCTGCTGAGTCTGGGACTGCTAACTCAGTGCTGAGATAGGCTTGCAGTCTAGGGCTGTAAGGGTTGGCTTGTTATTGAACCAGGGTGGAGCCTGGGCAGACTAGAGCCTTAGCCTACTGGAGCCTTAGGTGGGGGCTGGCATGCCACTGTAATCTGTATCTTAAGGGCTGGCCTTGAGCTGGATTTGTGGGTGCTGACCTGGAGTCTAGGGCCATGGGTGTAACTTGTCTGTGGGATGGGCCTGGTAGCTGAGTCAGCAGCAGCTGGCCTGGTACTGGGGCAGACCCAGAGGCTGGATTTATGGGGATGGGCTGGAGCTGGGGTCTATGAGTTCTATCCTGGAACTTAAGGCTACAGGGGTAGCCCTAGAGGCTTGGGGCCATGGGATTTGGCCAGTGCTGGGGGTGTTCTGGAGCCTGGAACCTCTGGGGCTGGCCTGGTGGGAGGGCACACTTAGAGCCCCCAGTAGGCCTAGACCTGGAGTCTGCAGGGTTGGCCTAAGACCTTGGGTTGTGGGGACTGGTGTTGGGGTTGGTCTGGTCTTCTGTTCTCCCTGGTACAGGCCTGGAGTCTGGGGCCCTGGGGGCCTGCCTGGTGCTGTGTGTTACTGGGGGCTGAGCGAAGCTTAGCACTCTCTTCTCCTCACACTGTGTCTCCTGGTGCTGTGCTGGCTGTGGTTGGGAGAGAGGTCGTGTGGGTGCGTCTTACTCCACAGTGATATACCCAGGTGCTGTGGTCTCTCCCCTGATCTCCTGAACTCCTGTGGAAGTATTTTGGTGCATAGGTGGCTGTTCAGACTGATACCCTCTCATTGTGAGGAGGTGGGTCCTGCAAGCCCTATCCAACATCTTGCCAATGTCACCCACTTTGTTGTTCAGAGTCTGTTCTTTCTTTCTTTCTTTCTTTCTTTCTTTCTTTCTTTCTTTCTTTCTTTCTTTCTTTCTTTCTTTCTTTCTTTCTTTCTCCTCTCCCTTCCCTTCCCTTCCCTTCCCTTCCCTTCCCTTCCCTTCCCTTCCCTTCCCTTATTTTTGAGACAGAGCCTCAAGCTGTCACCCTAGATAGAGTGCTGTGGCATCACAGCTCACAGCAACCTCTAATTCCTGGGCTCAAGCGAGTCTCCTGCCTCCGCCTCCCAAGTAGCTGGGACTACAGGCGCCCGCCACAACGCCCGGCCATTTTTTGGTTGCAGCCGTCATTGTTGTTTGGCGGACCCGGGCCAGATTCGAACCCGCCAGCTCAGGTGTACTTGGCTGGCACCTTAGCCCGTTGAGCCACAGGTGCCGAGCCAAGAATGTAAGAATTTTTATAAAAGAATCCTTGGTTTAATATTTGTAGATTTTTAAAGTAAACATAGATTTGATGTATTTCATGGCTGTAGTGCATGCCATAGTTTAGGACTTAATAAAGTAGTGTTCCCCTTTTCTGGTTTAAAGCAATATTGAAATAGCATTAAATCATTATTAACTGGTAATTATTGGGCCTGGCCCTTTTACTTCCAGAGAATGAACTGCTTTTTGTTACATATAGTTATAAACCAAGGCAGTCATCCATCCTGACCTCAAAGAACTTACAGTCTAAATGATAACAAAAATATTTAGTAATATTTTTGAAAATCCTATAAATATCGTCATAATATGAAATAGTGGAAAATTTAGCAAAAGGAAAGGCACTTGGTAATATGTGATAGAGCAAGATAAAATATTCTGTTATGGAGCCAGTATCCTAATAAGCAATGTATTTCTTCATATCTGGCCAAAGACATATCTACAGGGTGTCCCAGAAGTCACCCATAAAGTTGCCATACACAGAGAAGATGGCATATTGTAGCTAAATGTACCTTTACTCACCAGGTATTCATTACAAAATTTTACAAAGAGGTGGTCAACATGAGAGAATATTTTATATATATTATGTAAAATTTTGTAATGAATATCTGGAGAATAAAGGTACATTTAGCTACAATTTACCATTTTCCCAATGTATAATGACTGCACAAGTGACTTTTGGGACACCCTGTGGTTGTACCATAAGCTCTCACCTAATGGGTACACTGTGGCAGTCTCTGACACGCCTCCTGGGTGCAGGGCTCACATACAGCTTGGATTTAACCTAACACATGAAAACAGTGAACCCTAATTGTTTGTACACATATACAGTTGTTTGTATATATATATTAATCATATATGTTTGTATACATATATAAAAAGAAAAACAACCAAAAAGAATATAGTGAACAGTGAGATGAAAAATAGGTTTTGTGTCCCTCTTAACTGTTTGAAATCAAGACTTTTGATATATTAAAGATGATTAAATATTAATATAGTGCTGGTATCTATTCTGAAATTTCTAAGAGTGCAGAACAAAGCATATGCTTACTTAGTAATCTAAATTTCATTTTACGGCAGAAAACTGCATCAGCTTCCTGTTCATCTTCAAACACAATTAAGGTGCTGCTTGGAATCTGTAAAGCCTTACTGCATGAGATTTACTCACCTGAGGACCACTTACCTTCATTTCACGGAGAGTACTTTAGAACAGTTCTGCTCACAGCCGCCTTGTCTCAATTGCAAGGGATCTGACTAGGCAGCACCCCTCGTGGGCAGCTGAGTTCTGGCCTTCTGCTTACTCTGTCCTTACAACCCAACATGTTCTCAATTACCAGAAGACACACACCCATGATTGCACTAATGTACACAGCTATGATTTAATACAAAAATAAATAAATAAGTAACACTTACAATCAAAGAAGGAAGTTCTTAGTTTTACTTTTAGTAATGGTGAGAAAATATTCTCCCTCAGGCATCCATGAGCCTTGTCATGCAGTGAGCAGGTTAAATATTACTTTTTAAAATATATTATTGCCTAAATAATTTGAGAAGAATTTAAACTACTTATTTCCAAAAAACACATGGAAATTTGGCAATCATCAATTCATACCAATCCTAGAAAAATAAAAACGTAACACTAACCATCACTTTAGAAATGATGACTTACTAAGAATGGAGTTTAAGTAACATTTTAAAATAAACTCATATGGTAACGTTAGTGAGCATATAAATATATGTAACATTTTTGCTTCAGTACCTAAAAGTAATAATAGTAACCAAACTACATAACTGTAATTCATTTGAAAAATTAGACAGGGAATTCTAGACTTATAGGGTAAATACTATATTATTTAATTTGGTAAAATTGTCCCAAATATTTCATGGCAAATACGCTAACAAGAAGGAAATTAATTCTGTTTTTTAAATTAATATAGACATTGGTATAGTTGTGTTTGACTCTTTGATAAATATGATTTGCCTCTATGAAGTCTCTTTGTTTATCATCCATAAAATTATAAGAATATTCAAAATCATTTTTGATTATAACCTTTGAACATATTGCTTTATAAAATGCCTAAAATGAATGCTCAGAAATTGTTTAGTATGGTACAGATGTCTATTACAATATTCCAAAAATATTATTTTAATTGATTATTTTTTTCTCCATAATTCTAATGGCTCTCAGGAATCTAATCGGTGACCACCCTGATTGCCAAGTTTCTAGAATTCACATTAGTGTAATGTACACTGAGCGACTCTATTTTTCTTTTTTTTTTTAAAGCAAATATAAGTTTCAAAGTAGAGTAAGCAAAGTTTTCAGGATTAGAGAGAGAAAGCATGGATTTTGGTTTTGTAGGAAGATTTTCCCCCATACTTAATTATCTTCACCATCTACTCTATCTCTGTTGAACACAACACAATCAATTTATTTCACTTCTCTGCTTATTGCTTGCAGTACAGTGAAGCATGACAGAGTAAAATGAAACAGCAAGAACAAAATGCAAAGGAGGTCAGACCAACAAAGAATATAAATGATAGGTGGCCACGCACAGCAGTTGTGCAATGATATTTGTGTTTTAAGGTTTCTGCCTCAATATAGGATAGGGCTGCCACCATAAAAATTACTAAATCTTATTTTGAGCTTGACTATTTATTTGGAATATAGCTTAAGAAAGAATCAATAAAAATGTTCACTGAAGGGAAAAGAACTATATTACTGAGAAGTTGGATATAGGGGATCACAATTACTGGTTGAAAGTTGGGGGGGTACAATTTCTTTCCTGTCCATCAACAGATTAGGTTAGAGAGGTTGGCAGGTCATGTAGGGTGTGGCTCACCATGATTACCATAATGATGAACAGCAAAGAAGAAATACTGTTACATAAACCGAGGGAGGTTAGGGCTTCAAAGACAGTGCTGCTGACACAGGGTTCCCTGTTCGGACCTGGACAGGGACTACCACTTTCTAGGGAATCTAATTTTTCCAGACTGCATTCTCTGGACTCAGGCAAGGTCAGAGAAAAGTGATCTGATCTCATCTGGGTGGGTCTCCCTGGAGTGAAAAGCACACCCTGCTGCCTCACTTGGGCCAGAGACAGTGAAGATCTCATTCATTCACTAATCAACACAGGTTGAAGGTTCCCCATCTGCTCCTAGCTAAGTGTGATATACAATCCCAAGACTACCCCGCTCACAGGTGGGTATATGAACCCCTGGACAGAAAGTCCACAAGACTTTTCCCACTTGGGAACCCCCTTCAGCGCTGGAGGTTCTGTTGCCTTTCTTTCCTTCTCTATTCCTTTCTCTGTCAGTAAACTCTATCCTGTCACTTACCTGCATGATCCACAAGGTCATTCTTTGACACTCCAAAATTAAGGACAGAGCATAGAGAGAAATTCTGGCAACACCGTCAATAGTCAATAGATCCAAATTCTAGAGAAAGTACTGTAAGTATTTGTGAAAACTGGCCATTGTCCCTGGGAGGTCATTGAGGAGAAGGATTTGGGGGTAATAGTTGAAGTTTGATTTAATTACATCTAATTAGATCTAGTCATAGGCTTGAAATTAAAAATAGCCATTACCTGGGAAAGCTTTGTTGTCAGGGAGAACGAAATTTGAGGCACCGGTATGAAAGGAAATATTGCATAATGTTTTCAAAAAGAAAAGAGAGATAGAAGATCCAGAAAGTATAAAATCATCATTAAAAGGACAATGTACTGAAGGAGCCAAAGGAAATACGATATTTGAATTATCTGAGAAACTTGTACTGCTGGAATTTATAGCATATGGGATTGGTCACACGCTGTGTCTTCTCTTAGGAATTTATCAGTTTTGAAAAACAAGCTCCATCCCTTTTCATTCGGTCTTTGTACTATGTCAGCTTTGGTGTCTCTAAACAAGGCCTATACTGACAGTTTTTTGCAGAAAATAGTACTGATTTCCGTGTGTGTTGCAAAAATGCGTATGATCACATGAAATGGATTTGAATTGCGTTGAAAGTCGAAGTAAGGTGCTGCATGTTATAACATATCCTTTAAAAATAATAGTTACTTGAAATCTGTTTCCAGAGTTATGGTGGTTTGAGCCACACTGTTTTCTAAATACTCAAATTTGGTATGCAGCTTTATGACAGGAAGTTGGCCTTCAGAACAGG
Organism: Perodicticus potto; assembly: GCA_963574655.1. NCBI lineage: Eukaryota > Metazoa > Chordata > Mammalia > Primates > Lorisidae > Perodicticus > Perodicticus potto. The sequence goes on from CAUYRH010030839.1 coordinate 22,543, forward strand.
AATGTATGTAAACAAAGAAATGTGGCTCACGGGAAAGTTTAGTTAAATCAGATCCCGAAGGCTGCCCCCACTCAGAGCTTCTTTCTGTATGTTGATTATTTGCAGATGCTTTACATGAAGTTAGGATGAAACCCAATAGTTAACCTCCCTAAAACTCCCGAGGCAGTTCACAGTCAGCCATGAGCGTTGACCAGCTAAACCAAACAATGAGGAGGAAGTAAGAAATTTAATGCCATCCTGTTTCAAGAGGCAAGAAGTAGTTTTTCCTCCCTCAGGAATCAAATGTTGAAGCAGAGCTTTTAATAGAGTGACTAAAAACAAAAACCAAAAAACAAAACAAAACAAAATCAAGTAACACAGCTGCCTGGAATCTGCACCACAAACATGAAGAGTTACAAGTTATAGTTTTGTCTTTTGACGTGGTTATGAAATCACATGCCTGCTGAGCTTTGAATCCTATTGTCTAACCAGAGGCACATAGCTCTTTCTTAACTGTAAAAATACTAAGATGCCAAAGGCTACAAATTACATATAGTTGTGGAAGATATACAATAAAATAGATTTTTTAAAAAAGAAGACATTTTTGTCACACGTAAAAACTCTGTCTTCATGAGTGAAAGCAAAAACTTCCTGCAGTGCCCTCTAAAACAAAAACGCAACCTCATTAAAAAAAACTAGGAGCTGATTTCTTTTCCTCCAGCAAAGTAATTGAGGGAAGACCCAGGAAAGTAGGGGTGTTCCTGTATTGCATTATGGAACTCTGGTTGTTGACATGCATTATGCTAATGGAACAGTGGGGAAATACACTGTGGAAGAACGTGCTGGGGAAGGCCTAGCAGTGGGGCCAGGGGCGAAGACCACCGCTCTAGTCCATCTGGCGCTCCTACTTTCCAAACAGTGTGAGATCCTGCTGGTACCCACAGGGCCCTGAATTAACTCTAGGGAAGATGCAATCAGAATCCACAGTGTTCCTGAAACTACTGCAGAGAGGATTTGCTACTTAAGATCACCTACCTCCAAGAGTTCTGCTGGAAGGTAAATTCTCAAGAAATTGTCAGTGCCACAGGGCACTGCTCAACGTGAGCCACCAAACCTCTGCAATGAGTCTGTAGACACAATGCTAAGACAGTGTGGAGGAGGGAGAGGGGAATGCTGTGCTTGACAGATAAGACAGTGTCTGTTTTATTTCTTTTCTCCTTCTCCCCTCATCATTACCTGAGAAGCTGATACCAAGAAAAGAGAATCAGAAGTGTGAGAGCCACCTCAAACACATCCTGTCTTACAGCTAGGAAGAACTACAGCTCATATTTACTGGGGGAAAGGAGAAGATTTTTTAGAATAGGAAATGTAGTTTTTAAATGACCAGAGATGAGTCCTATAGATGATGGGACTGAATAATTGAAGGTGGGGGAAATAATGAGACTGGGACAGAATTATTAGCAAATGTGGCTTTTATCCACTTTAAAAAATTACCATTTTAAAGAACATGAGCTTTAAAATTGCTTTGGTGTGAATAGTTAACTGGAAAAAATCAATAAATTTATACATAAGACAGTTTGGCAAGGAATGCCTCGACTCTTTAATTATTATGCATCTCACTTCTTGTTTTTCTTGTTTATTCACGTTGACAAGAATGAGTGCTTTATTCAGAGGTAGTTAACAAATTTTTATGCCTGGATATTTCCTGAATCCTTCTGGATAAAATATGGCTGTTATCATATAAGAATAAATTCACAACATTTCTCACTTTTCATGCATTCAAAATGCCCAAAGCTTTTGTTTTGGTTGATAGTTATGACCTTGAACTCTACTAATTCAACCACCCATGAACTTATTTCCCATTCCGTATCCATTTGTGTAGTGCATTTGTACTTGCACACACACACACACACTCTTCCTCTCATGCACAGACAGTTTTAGTTCCAGCTCAGTTTCACAGTGACATGATCCCTGCAGTAGTCCAATGGGAGGGGTTGATACACGTGGTATCACGTAACCTGACCGCAATACCTAATGGCCTGGCCTGACTTCAGGTGCCCATTTTCTATCAGGATAAAACCCTTCCACAAAAAGACCAGCAGTTAACTACTTCCTCGTTGAGAAGAGGTCATTTCCATCTGGACCAAGTTTTATAAAATTTGGCATTTTTTAAACTTTTGGGAGTTTTTTTGTTTCTCGTCCTCAAAACCAACTAGCAAATTTCAGATTGTAAAATGACCAGTTAAATCTGAGGGTAGAGCCTTGAGGGAGAGGGAGTTGTCACAGTTACACACTGATCAATGTTTCCAGACGTCCTCTTGAGATAATCCGTGTCTAGGGATACAGGGCAACAAAGTGGAGCCTCAAATGTTTGTATTGCTTTAAATGGCAAAAATGTGAAAATAGTAGATATTATTTTAATTCTCTTCCTAAGAGAAAATAATTAACATTTCACTTCTATATACTTTAAACTTACTTTTACCCATTATTATCTAAAAATATATATTTTAGTTTGGCCCTGTGATGTATATAAAATGAGTAATTTCACTGACACTAGTTTTTTTCTTTTTTTTTGGTACGATATAAAGGTTCATTTATTTTTATTTAATTTAATATGTTGTAGGTGAGTTCTCATTATTAAGAATGTCATAATAACGTAGACTTTTATTGTGAGTATTTCCATCTCCAGGAGCAAAACCTTTAGAGAATAGCAGATTTGCTAAGCTTAGAAAATAGTTAGATTGTACATGGAGCTTTATGGGGGGAAAGAGTCAATTATTTTAAGTGAATATTTATATTCAAATGAAAAGTAGCCAGTAAAGCTGAACAGGACCACATTGGTGACCCCTAAACACCTCATATTATTGAAACTAAGGTTTTTGAAGAAGTTATTTTCCTGGCTCTACCCAGTTAAATCAAAACCCAGTTCTCCCACTTCAATGTTTAAATTTTTTTTTTTTTAATTTTCCTTTTCCCCTCATATAACCACCAAATTATCCCTTGGACTTCATTTTTAATGCCTACTAAAATCATGTATTTAATGAAGAATGAGAAGCATTCTGAGAAGAGTAAATGGCTTTCTGAAGCTATGCCGTGGCCGTGGACGAGGCATCTGAGGTAATGAGAAGGCATGGTGCCTTCACTGGGCGGGGCTCATATGCGGGAACGCAAACAGAGCAGAAGGCCTCCAAAGCTGAGTGTCATTGCCTAACTATGTCTTAGGACTTAGGAGGTGAAGTAGAGTCACTCTGAATTCTTGGAAAATGCTTTTCTTTGGAATCAGAAATTTGGCAGCAGGATTTCACAGTGTCGCAATTCGAGCATCATTGAACAGTGAGGACTCCAAATGCTATGTGGGTCATCAGCATAGAGGTAATATTTAAAGCTATGATAACTTTATGAACACTGTAGGAAAGATCATGGGGTAAATGCAAAGACAAAGACAAAGACAAATAAAAAGACTTTTAAAGGTCATGGGTAAATACAAAGACAAAGGAAATTAGACATATGGACTAGTAGGAAGGAAAAAAGTAAAAAAATGTCAGAGAAAGAAGAAAACACAAAGATTGTAAAGAAACTCAGTGTTATGCTTCAGAGTAACAAATGAAAAGATAATTTAGACTTTTGGACCTTTCAGCCTCAGTACTTTCCATAAACTACAGCACATCAAATCCTTCAAAAAGGAAAAGCAAGTTAAATTATTTATTTATTTAATAATTTCTGGATTTAAAACATTTTTATTGAACAGCTATTATATGCTAGTCATATGCTATCGATGCCCTTAGTATTATGTGAGACAAAACCCTTGACAAAATCCTTCATCCTTGATATTTCCAGCACGTTCATGATGGCAGGTCTGTAAACACTCCCCACCACGCTATTCAATGACACTGTGACCTCTTTGGGTCATTTGATGCAGAAAACTCTCAGACAGAATGATCTTAGGAGATTTCTATCTTTGGAACTCTGTTTTGGCCCCAGTTAGGAAAAATATTTATGAATCTTTATCGACCCCCTATTAAATCAGTTGGGAGAACAATTACTGTGGCTTGCAGGTGAAAAGGTTTTCATTTTTATGTGCATATTTGCAGTAAGAATTTCAGAATAAAAATTGTTGCTAGACTTGCATGTCTTCTGCAATTTCTTACTTGGTTTGCTAATATGTGACAGGGAAATAGGATAAGTAATAAAGCTTAATTTGCATGGATATCCCTTTAACCTCTGCAGCAAATGCTTCTCTGGAATGGATGCTTCTTAACCTGATGGTCGGTATTCTCTAGAGACCCTGAAATTCTCTTGGAAAGGATAGATACGAAGGCACAGTTTGAGATCACAGAGAAAGGATAATTTTGCATGTAAGTGAGATTATTTTACTTACATTTTCTTCTGCTCCAGACTCTTAAAAGACCTAGACTTTGATGTCAGAGGATGTTCAATTTGCTTATTCATTCCACAAATATTTTTGAGCATCTACTAGGAGCTAGGGAATTAGGCTAAAGCAGTGAATAAGAGGGAAAAGATTATTTTTAATGGCCCTCATTTTTTCATGTGTGGAGTTATACAATAAATAACTAATTTTGGGCCTTTGGAAGTACTGTGAATAAAAAGGAAATATATACATGAAAGTAAACTATGTAATAGGGTCTGGGCCTAGGCAATGGGTTAGCATACATACATTATGATTAGAAAATCATCTCTGAAGCATTGACATTGGATCATGGACTTGAACGAGGGAGGTAATGAGTCATGAAAATAACTGAAGATAGAAGCTCCACAGAAAAGAAACAGCAAGTGCCATGCTCTGCAGAGGGGACGTATGTCTGGGAAACAAAGTGCAGGGGGAGTAACAGCAATGAAGATGTGAGGTACGAAAGGGGAGAGCTTGGTCATTAATTGGGTTTGTTCTGAGGGTAAGGAGAAGCCACTAGAAGATTTGGAACATATAAGTAATACCATCTGATATTAAAATCTGAGAGCTACTACGTGTAACGTAAATTGAAGTGGAACATGAGTTAAAGGAGAAGACATCTAAGAAGCTGCTACAGATGGAGGAGAGAGGACATTGTGCTAAGATGGTAGCTCTGGATGGCACACGTGGTCCAAGTCAAGGTGGTCAATGCCATCAGCAGTAACTTGAGAACACAAGGCTGTTTGAGGGGAACAGATTTTATTACAAATAATAGAAGAGCTGTTTTTCTTAAATCACTATGGTACTGATAGAGCCAAAGCAGAAAAAGAACTAATGGTGGGGATGTTGGTAATGCCAGGAGCTAGACAGAGTATCCCCGACTTCATGATGGGTAAACTTACGATTTTTCAACTTTAAGATGGTGTGAAAGCAATACACATTTAGTACACTTCACAACTTACAGTACAGTTAAGTCTGGAAAAACCATCATCAATTGAAAATGTCTGAAGTCAGGCGGAGAGTAGGTTTATCAGGATGTAATCCTATTGTAAGTCAAGGGATGTTTGTACATGTGTGGAGCAGGGGTTATGTGGGGGATTTTTTTACCTCCCACTCAATTTTTCTGTGATTCTTAAATTGCAATAAAAATGAAGTGGAGAAAGGTCAACCTATTTTTCTTACTTGAATGATAACTGGACAAAAATTTAATAGGACCACAAATATTGAACAAAACAGTAGGAGAATCCAATGGTACTAAGGCTTTTGAATTTTAAAGACTTTAAAAAGAAAGACCAATATTGTAATATCTTCTTTATTATTTCACCAGCTAAGAGTACATTAAAACAATAGCAAAATATCATGTATTTATTTAATTATATTTCCCTACCTCTGTTCCAAACTGAGTCTCCATTTCTCTTCCTGTTCTTTGGACAAAACAAAGCTTCATCTTCTTGCTCCCGAACAGATTACTTGATATAACATTAATTTTGAAGTCATTTTAGTGCTTACAGAGTTACTCTTAGCATTGCTTTTATACTTTTGCCAGATAACATATGGAGCACCCAGTTAAATTTGAATTTTATGTATGCAACAAATGGGTTTTGGTACTGCATAACTGTATTCCCAATATTTCGTAGGATAGGCTTATGTTAAAAATATTTTTATTTGGACAAAACTGAAATTTAACTAAGTGTCCTATATTTTTATTTTCCAAATCTTGCAACCCTAACCAAAGCTCATTCAAGAAGCTCTAATGTGAATTCTCATTTGTAATTTACACAGAATTGCTTACTGTCAAAATATATCTATACTGTCACCAAGAATATCTGTATATGTTACAATTTCCAGATGCTTAAAAATATTTTTCTCTTGGAACTTATACCAATTTAAGTTTCCTTATCAGTATTTTCTAGTTAGTTATAAGAAGAGTGCAGTTTATGTGCTGAAGAGAAAGCATCTTAACTTCTAACCCTTGCCTGTGACAGGTGCAATACTGATGGTTTTGGAGCATACGAAATGGTGCATCTGAATCCTATAAGTCCAGTGCTAAATATAAAAGCATCCTTAATTCTTTTTTTAAAGGAATTTATTAGTAGTTTGATCAAATTAGCACTTGGAATACTATATTCCACTTTTCTTGGATTTTCTGACAACACCATACACCTCCTGCAAGGCATGGAATGATTACCTACGTTTTGGTTTATTAGTTCAGATTAATATGAGGATACAAATGATTAAGCTACATTGTTTGCATTTGTCTGGCAAAGTCCCTGTTGTAATTGTGCCCCTCACTCAGGAGGTACTCCATGTATCCCTATACTGGGGATATTAGGTGACAGTGCACAAATCCCTCTCTTTTTCTTTCTCTCCCTCCCTCTTTCTCTCTTCCCCGAACTTGAATTTAATTGCGTTTTCCTCTTGTGTGGGTGTGTATTTGTTCATCTAATGGCTTCATGTTAGTATTGAGTACACTGGATTCTTGCTTTTCCGTTCCTGTGATACTTTACTAAGGAGAATTCCTTCAACTCCATCCAGTTACTACAAGAGATATAAAGTCTCCATTTTTCATTGCTGAATAGTATTCCATGTATACATATACCACAGTTTATTAAGCCATCTATGGGTTGATTCCACATCTCAGTGATTGTAAATTGAGCAGCAATAAATAATCTAGTGCAAATGTCCTTATGACAAAGTTATTTCTTCTCCTGGGTAGATACCTAGTAAAGGTTAGGTGATATTTCAGGGTCATTTTGATTTGCATTTCTCTAATGATTAAGGATGATAAGCATTTTTTCATGTGTTTGTTGGCCATTTGTCTATCTTCCTCAGAGAAGGTTCTGTTCATAGCTCTTGCCCAGTGATAGATGGGACTGTTTGTTCTTGGGGTGGAAGGAGTTTTCTTCACTCCTCTGCACACGGTTGTCCTACTATCACAGTTGTATTATTTTGACTATTTTTCTGCCTTAAAAAAATGTACATACAATGGAACATTTGGTGATGTTTCTGGCTAACAAATAGCTAGAGACTTAGGATTTTTAAAAATAAATCCTTCTAATCTAAACAACTTCTGCATTTTTACATCTGATTCTGTTTTCTATTTTAAAATGGCATCTTGAATGGTTTTCGTATATAAGCGATCTTAATACCTATTAAAGCCCTTTTTTTCTTTTTGTGGGAAGGAGAATATGGGCTATTTTTAAATACACTTTTCATTAACCTGAAATAAACCCAAGCAGTGAGTGTGGATGTTTTTGAAGAAAGAGAAAGAGAACCACAGTAAAAAAAAAAAGAGAGAGAGAGAGAGAGAGAGACCTGGTTTCTTTGCAATTTGCAGATGTTAATTACTCTGAATATGGGGAAGGAAACTGAAGCAGCTGGTGAGGATTTTTGACAACCACATTTAAATTGTTTATAAGAAACTCTTTCTGGAAAATATGGGTATTTGAGATGCAAGGAGAGACTGTGGCATTTGAAGTCTGAGAGAGAAAATAAAAACAATCGTGTATGCTCAGAGTATGTTGTAGGATGCAAGACCATTTATAAAGAGAATAACCTTGCAGGTCAAGGCTGAGCACCTTGGGTAAACACTGAATCTGATACTGCTTTCAATGTGTGGATATCTCAGATGAACCTTATTTGAGAGATCTCTGGGGAAAAGGCCCAGATAGTTCCTCTTGAAATGAAAATATTAAAGATAAATTTCCAATATTCTTTTTCAGGAATCCATTTAAAAACCAAAGGAATTTTTTTTTCCCTTTTTTTGAGACAGAGCCTCAAGCTGTCACCCTGGATAGAGTGCCGTGGCATCACAACTCACAGCAACCTCCAATTCCGGGGCTCAAGCGAGTCTCTTGCCTCCGCCTCCCAAGTAGCTGGGACTACAGGCGCCCGCCACAACGCCTGGCCATTTATTGGTTGCAGCCATCATTGTTGTTTGGCGGGCCTGGGCTGGATTCAAACCCTCCAGCTCAGGTGTATGTGGCTGGCGCCTTAGCCCGTTGAGCCACAGGCACCGAGCCAAAACCAGAGGAATTTTAAGGAAGATATCCACCACCAGAAAGAACAAGTCATATTTCCAGTTCACCGGAATGAATTACGTCTCATTTAAAAAGTAAATATTATAGGCTCGGCGCCTATGGCTCAACGGGCTAAGGTGCCAGCTATGTACACCGGAGCTGGAGGGTTTGAATCCAGCCCGGGCCCGCCAAACAACAATGATGGCTGCAACCAAAAAATGGCCGGGCGTTGTGGCGGGCGCCTGTAGTCCCAGCTACTTGGGAGGCAGAGGCAGGAGACTCGCATGAGCCCAGGAATTGGAGGTTGCAGTGAGCTGTGGATGCCACGGCTCTCTATCCAGGGTGACAGCTTGAGGCTCTGTCTCAAAAAAAAAAAAAAAAGTAAATATTATACCATATAGCTTAATAGTTCGTGGGAGAGTGAATATATTTATATACCATCTTCATCATGTAAGGTGCTTTTGCTTTTTCAATTTAGATTTTCCTAAAGGCGTAGAATACCATTGAAAGGGACAATCTATTTTGATGCAAGATTGTGCAGCAGAGAGGGAAGAACTTGGGCTTCCAGGCCCCTATTTATATATGATTTGCACATATGTGTTCAATGTCTGCTCTCTACAAGATGCAGCCATTGATGATCGAGATGTTAACAGGGAGTTCTCAGCAATTTCCTACCTGTCTGCGTAGAGTTCATGGTCTTGGGGCCACTAAGAAGTGGGTTCAGTTCATTGGCTGTGTGACCCTGTGTGAGTTAGTCAACTTTAACCTCAGTTTATGCTTTTTTACAAAAACATATATACATAACATTTATCTCCTGTGGCTTTTTGTTAACTCTCAAAATTCTACTATATTGAGGATAAACTCTTCAATATAATAAAATTCAGGGTTTTTTGGTGTGATGACTTTTGATAAATGCATAATGTAATGAAACTGCCACCACAAGTGTGATACAGAACATTTACATTTTCCTAAAAAATTTCCTTTGTATAGTCCCTTTCTCCCTAAAATCCAGCTCCTGGCAACCACAGATCTGCTTCCTGCCACTACAGTTTTGTCTTTTAAGATTTCATTAAAGGCAATCATACATCACATAGTCTTTTGTGTTTGGCTTCCTTCATTTAAAAGGTTTTTAATATTTACCCTTGTTGTTTTATAGACCCATATTTTTCCATTGTATGGACATTCTGATGTTGCTTTGATAATTAAATAAGAAAGTTTATGTAAAGGCTGACGAGAAATTTCTGATTAGTAGAAACCAGTGAATGAATGTTAACTATTAAATTATAAATGATTCTTACACCCTAGACATTGTTTTCTGTTGAGATTTAAGGAATAACATCATATTCAACAAGTAAAATTGTGGCCTAATGTGCAGACACCATTTATAATGAAATTGCAAATTTGAAAATGTATGAAATTGGAAATTTGAAAATTAGATACGATTTGGAAAACTTCAAGCTGCCTTTGTTTCAATTAACAGGTATGTTCTTTAGACTGATTTATTGAGTTACACGTCTTGTCTCAATTCTTTTTTCACTCTGTGTGTGTACATAATACCACATCAGAAATATATAATCTCCAAGGGTCAGTCTTTATTGTAGCAGACATGACAATTTATATTGTTGCAACTCCAGCAATCAAAAAGTCTTTTAATGGCATCATAAAACTTGGCATACCATTTTTTCCCAACAAGGAAGAAAATTAGGAAGTTTAATTTCAATATAAAAATGGAACTCAGAAAAGTGACCACAGATAAATCTAGAAGCTATTTTCAGAAAGAGGTTTGATTTCCTATGTCATATTCACTAAGAGTGCATGTCTCTGAAATTAACTCATTTTTTATGTGTGATCATAATCCAAAGCAATATTCATGTTATGCTTTTTATAATCCCAAAGTTATAGTCTTCTCTGTATCTAGAACTGGGAGGCTAACTTTGGGGAGGAAGCTTGATTTGATGTTTTCTAACTCAGAAGAGAATGTACCCTAGCTCAGAATTTGAATTTGGATTTGGACTTTGCTTCTAAGAACTGGTGATCAGGATTTGCAGTTTGCGACCTCAACTCTCCAATAAATCCAGGATTTATTATTGAGATGAGTAAACTGCCTGCAAATGCAACCCTCAGGCTTGCTACTTACACTTAATACTACTTAGTGGAACACAGCTTAATCAGAACTTGTGGAAATGCCATTGCCTTTTGTATGCTAAAAAAAATGTATTCCAACATAAATTGAATATTTGCCCAAAATGTTATTTTTGCATGTAAGTTTTACTGTTGCTATGTACTGATCACCCTGAGTTTTGAATTTTTAACTCTTTGTTTGCTACTCTTCTATTGAAGACAGTGAATTGTCATCTCGTACCAGTGACAGCATCAAGGGAGAAGCTGCACTAAAGCACATATGCCCTCTTTTTTTTTTTTTTTTTTTTTTCATATGCCCTCTTTTAACCCCATACTCCTCAGGGTAAAAAAGAGGAACATCAGTGGGCTGGGGGAGGGCAACATTTGGACTCAGGGATAAATCCAGTATTCATTTTTTATTTCAAAGTAGATCCACTTCATCTATGTGACATATTCCTAGTGAGAAGTTTGGAATCCAATGCTACGAACTGTGAAAAACATGAAAGAAAACTTTCTTCTTCTCTCTATTGACACCAGTGCCAAAAAATGCTGAGGACTCTTTTCTCGTTATTGACCACATCATCAGGAGGGTGGTGGTGGTGGTATTTTTTCTTCATCTACTTCACTCTTTTAAAATTTCTTTCTGACTCAGTTGTCTGATGAAGGAGACCTTCAGTTGTGAGCAAACTGTAAATTCCAAAAAGGCATAATTACTGTAAAAAAAATCAGAGATGGGTCATAAAGATGGGAAGACAGAAATCTCATGAATATGATGAAAACTAAAAACTAAATGACGTTCTTTGAGATGGCTTACCATGATGCATTTAATTACCAAGATCTTTCTATCTTTCCATTATCAAATTATTTTTTTGCAAACACTTATTGTATTTTGCTATCATCATATTTTTAATAACCAATTTTCACATTTTGTTTCTGCCTCTCATAGAATAAATTCCTTGAGGAAATCACATTATAAGAGGCTCTAAACTTTTTTTGTTTTACTATGACTACAATAAAAATCATATTTGATATTGTGACTGGATTCACACATATATACTCTATTATGTAAAGTTATATATTTATATATAAAATAAAATTTAAGCAATAGTTTCACAGAACAGAATTTGCCCTTACCATCAGTAATACATCATTACTTTTTATTCTATTCTGTTTTTTTTTTAAGTCTACTCTTTATGACTATAGTATAGTGCTCTCACAACCCACTAACTGTTTATAAACCATATATTGGAAAACATTGACATAGTGATATGTTTGATCATCCACCAGCTTGGTAGAATCTATGAAGACTTGCAAAAAGTTGAACTTAGACTTTCAAACATAGTCTTCCTATAAGATATAATGTCATTCTTACTTAATAGGAAATAGAAATCATGAAGTTTTATTTCCTGTTTTCATAATCATATGTGTATACACACAAACGTACATAATATGGATTATATGTGTGCAGTTCAATTATTTTTGACAACTTACCATGTCCTTGTATTAAAATACAGGGTGGCCATAAAGTTCATGTGCAATCTAAAATAGTATTTCTATGAAAATACAAAGAAAGAGGAATACATAGAACTGGATCAACTCTCAATGTCTTTTTTTTGTTAAAAATCAAGTATTTTACTACTTGTCCTCAGTAAGTCATGTTCATGTAGTTACGTTTCTGGTGGGAGTAATAGAAGTGCCCAGCTCCATAGGCGTCTCCCGGATTGGCTCTCAGGAGATACTTAGGGCTTGCACTGATTGAGATATCCACGTAGAGCTACTTTGTGGTGCAGATGATAGGAAAATGAAAGACTTCCTAGAAACCAAAACATAACCTTTTCTTAATATCTAGTCAGGAACCGCTAACTCTTACCTTTAGCATTATTTCTTTTCTTTCTTTTTTTTTTTTTTTTTAATAAAAGTGACCTTGGCTCGGCGCCTGTGGCTCAACGGGCTAAGGAACCAGCCACGTACACCTGAGTTGGTGGGTTTGAATCCAGCCTGGGCCTGCCAAACAACAATGATGGCTGCAATCAAAAAATGGCCGAACATTGTGGTGGGTGCCTGTAGTCCCAGTTACTTGGGAGGTGGAGGCAGGAGACTCGCTTGAGTCCAGGAATTGGAGGTTGCTGTGAGCTGTGATGCCACAGCACTCTATCCCGGGTGACAGCTTGAGGCTGTGTCTCAAATAAATAAATAAATAAATAAATAAATAAAAGTGACCTATTTCTTAGAGGAAGTTTGAGAATTCTTTATATGAGATGGTGAAATATGAACTATTGTATATAATAGTTTCCTCTGCAGCTTTAAGTTTATTTTAATTTTTAAAGCCTTTTTTTAAAAGTAAAGGTTTAAGTTCACACCAAAATGAAGAAGAAAGCTCTGTACCCATCACATAGTGGTTATGGTGCCAGCCACATATACTGGGGCTGGAGGGTTCCAACCCAGCCTGGGCCTGCTAAACAACAATGACAACTGCAATAGCCGGGCATTGTTGCAGATGCCTGTAGTCCCAGCTACTTTGAAGGATGAGGCAGGAGAATCACTCAAGCCCAAGACTTTGAAGTTGCTGTGAGCTGTGCTGCCACAGCACTCTACCCAGTGCAACACAGTGAGACTCTACCTAAAAAAAAAAAAAAAAGGACATTAGTCATAATGGGTAAAAGCTCACCCTAAAGACTTCATCTTTACTTGCAAGAAGAAGATACAAAGATTTTTCAAATTCCCCCTGCCAGCCTCCTCTCTTACCAACAGCCCCATAAGAATGATGTATTTATTTGCTACACCTGATGAATTTATACTGACACATACTAATCACCCAAATGGCATAGTTTATTTAAAGTCATTCTTTGTGTATACTCTGTGGTTTGGGGCAAATGTGTAATGACAGTAGCCATCCGTATAGTATCAGGCACACTATTTTCATTGCCTTAATAATTCTGTGTTCTGGGCAGCACCTGTGGCTCAAAGGAGTAGGGTGCCAGCTCCATATACCGGAGGTGGCAGATTCAAACCGGCCCTGGCCTCCCCACCCCCCCCCAAAAATTCTGTGTTCTGTTTCTTCAAAACTTCGACTCCTCATGCTCCCACTAATCAGTGATCTCTTAGTGTCCCTATATATTTGCCTTTTCCAGAATGTCACTGAGTTGGAATCATACAGTATATAAACTTTTCAGACGGGTTTCTGTCACCTAGTAATTGACATTTGAATTTCCTCCAAGCTTTTTTTATGGCTTGGTAGCCCATTTCATTTAAGCTTTGAATAATATTCCACTGTCTGAGTGTACCACAGTTTATCCATTCATTTACTGAAGAATATTGTGGTTGTTCCCAACTTTTAGTAACTATAAATAATCTACATTCAGGTTTTTACGTGGACATGTTTTCAACTTCTTTGAGTATATACCAAGGAACGCAATTGCTGTATCATATGGTGAGATCACCTTTGCTTTTGGAAGAAGCCAGCAAACTGTTTCAAAGTGGCTGTACTGTTCCACTACCGGGATTTTTTTGTCAGTCTACACCCTCGTCGGCATTTGGTGCTATCGGTGTTTTGGATTTCAGCCATTCTAATAGGTCATGGTATTGTAGTATTTCATTGTTGTTTTAATTTGTATTTATTTGATGACGTGTGACATGGACCATCATTTGAGCTGCTTATTTCCCTCCCATTGGTTTTCTTTGGTGAGGTGTCTATTAAGGTCTTTGTCCATCTTTTTCATTAAGCTTTTAGTTTTCTTATTGCTGAATTTCAAAGTCTTTGCATATTTGGGTAACACGTTTTTGTTAAATAGCATGTGTCTTTTGCGAATTATTTTCTCCCCGTCTGTGGCATGTCTTTTCATTCTCTTGATATTGTTTTGTGCAGAGCAGAAATTGCACTGCATTAATTTTGCAAGAGTAAGTATTGGCTAAGAGGTTTTAAAATGTGGTTAACTCTTTAATAATAATTCAAGTACATGAGTAAAATTCACTTGTGTGTTCTTTGAAGCATCCTTTTGAGTTAGAGTGAGATTTCTCTGAAGGTAATGAAAAGCTGCATATGTAAACATAAAACTTCTATTAATATATCATTGCAAACTCTTCACTGAACATTTTTTTTCCAGAAGTTTTGATGTTAATCTTTCAGATGTTTTCAAAAAATATACTTTCAACATGATGGATAAGATGTCTCCGTTAAATTTGTGGATCCCTAGTCTAGACACACGACTTATCGTTTGACCACATGCAGTCCACACATCCAGGGATATGAACTGCCTGTCCCTCTGCAGTATTCAAGCCTCTTGTAGGCATCATAGACTCTCATTATGCTTATGGGACTTGAACTATAGTGCTAAAAAATAGCCTTTTGTGGAGGGAAATGGAGCTTAAAAGAAATAACTAAATGGTCATGCTTTGCCCTGTCAGGCAGCAGATTTCATATTCAGTACCATGAGATGGTCTTTGCAAAGCCTTTATTTCATGTGCCTGTCGGCTGAGATTGCCTGTCTCACCACAGGCTAGAAAAGTCCTTGAAAATCATAAGACTGTAACTGTACATACTTATACCTCTCAGCCTGGGAGAGAAATCAAATTTAAGTCCAACTGGAGATGAATATTGAATATTTGTTCATGTAAATATTTGATTTGAGGACAAAATTTTGAATTATTTTTTTCATGGCATTAGTTAGATAGAAACTGGGTGCCAGGCAGTGGGGTGTGGAAGAGCAGGAGAGACAGTAGACACCTGTGTGCTGTGGTTCAGTTTCCTTAGAAGAACTAACTGTCTCTTTCAGGGTCTCTTTATCCAATGGTAAAGAGTGCTTCTCTTCTCTTGTAAAGGCTCTATATTCCACATTTAATGATGCACTGGTGCTTGTAAATCCATGAAGCCCACTAAGGTAGAGAATAACGAAAGAACCAAACAGTGCACAAAATGTGGTCAGCACTAAATTACTTATTGGCCAACGGAATACCTTAACGGTTATTTCTGTCATGAATAAGTCACCTAGGAGGATAGTTTCATCTAAATCAAGGAGGGTGTCCAAAGTGGTGACAAAAATTCTAGATTGAGCTGCTGTAACTTTATTTAAACCCTTTTCAGAATCTGCTAAACTACTTTTTCCTCCCCAAAGCATTCTTGTAGATGAGAAAGATATAAATAAGCTATGATAAAGTTTGAGATTCCTCAAGTGTGTTGTGAAGCCAGGGAATGTGTCAATATGAATTAAACTTCAGATGTTAAAAACTTATAATTGTGTGGTTTTATTTATGACTATCAATTATAATAAAAGGACAGCTATTGTCTAATTAATTATCTCTAGGCTGATGAACACAATGATAATTGATTTGTTGCTAGGTATCAGTCACAAAAACAGAAGCCACATTAACTCAAACGAAAAAAGATTTAATACAATAATTTGGGAGTTTAAAAGAGTCACCAATAGGCTAAAGCAGGTGAAAGTTGGGTTATAAGTCACTGGGTTTCAGTTTTGATGCCTACTTTTTGGTCTTGAGAATCAGAACTGTGCTGCTTCTATCCTAAGTTAGAGTACTTCATTAAACATGTGCCAGTGATAGAACTGACTAGTAGTATCAAAACTGAGATTGGACAAGGGAAGTGACATCCAACTGGCTATGATAAAACATCACAGGTTCCAAAACTCATTTTCCCATTGCTCTCTGCAGTTAGAACAGATGCCATAAGGTGGCAGCTTGGTTGGCATGTTGGTACTTGGAATAAGACAAAGCAACTATGCTTAGAGATATCCTAGAAGAAAATTCACTGAAGCATTATTTCTCAGCTATGTTAGAAGAAATAGATTTTGGTCTTTGTTGAATGTTATTAAAAATAGTCTTTGAATCACTTTTCTATAAATACCTGTTGCTTGGGTATAACAAACAGACTAATCATAAAGCCTCATTTGGACATCTGTACAGTTAAAACAATAATTTAGGCACAAGATTGAAGTCATGTCTTTCCTATATTAAAGCTGGAATATAGTTGTATTTCTAATTAATGAATTTTCCCGTAGTAATCTTAAGGCTGATATAAGATATCATTATGAAAAACACTACTGGATTAGGGAATCACATGAGTCTGACCATGACTACACTTCTAATTAGCTGTGAAAGGGTACAATCTATATTCTAGTTCTCAGTTCATGTTTTAATATGGTGGGAAATACCAAGGTGCATTCAACAGCAACTTCATTATCTGTCAAAAACTTCTTTGACACTCACTTCTTTCAGTTTACTGATGGACTCTGTAGGCATATTTATTGCATATGTAAAGAGGCCAGGCATTGTTTTTTGTGCTACATGTGAATCCTTCAAGGTCACCACCTTGTTTGCCATCACCAGAGGCCAAAGTTTGTGCCAGGCATGCACAACTACATCTTTAGTCACTGTGTTCCAGGCATTAGCAACAGTGTAAATGACCCCCTTCATGCTAAACTCCTGAATTCCTTTCTTACCCATGCCTCTTTTCAATGCTGATACCATGCTGTTCAAGAAAGTGGTTTTTATAATTATTCTTCATTAATCTAACTAAACCCTGGTAATATGGATGAATTAATAAAGTCACATTTGGGAGAAAGTACATGGCATAAACATTTTTTTAATGATAACTTCAGTTGACAGATGAGCAGAATGGCTGTCAAAGAATAATAAAATCTTGCAACCATCATCCAGTTCAGTTTCTCAGCAGTAAGCATGAGCCCATGGTAAAAATACTTTAGTGAAACCAATCAGAAAACATGTCCCTAGTGATCCATGCCTTTTTTGCTAGCATAATAATGAACTGGTAAGAAATTCAGTCCTTGAAAACAGTGAGAATGTAAGCTTTTGCCTGTTAGGGCAAGTTCGCACTAGTACTAATACATGGATGCTACATTAGCACATCCCAGCGCGATTATTTGGTCCGTGGCATCTGTAATTCCTGCAGGGACTGAATCATCAGGGGTAGTCAATGTCTTTCCAGGACAACAATAGCAAATCATGATAGTTCATCAACATTGTACACTTGTTCTAATTTAGATTTTCATCAGCAGTGACCTTAGCAAATACTTTAATGAATTTTTCTGCGGTTGTCTGATCAGTAGCTACCTCATCACCACAAACTTTAATACCATGTCTTTCCTTAAATGTTTTCAACAAGCCTGTTAAATATTCACAAGCCCCTTCAATTTTTAGTTCATTGGGATAGGTCTCTTCTTGTTTCATGATCAGCATACCATTAAGTGGCGTGTATTCACTGTGACACTGATGGATCCACTTTAAAATACATAATGGAGACCTTCACTTTTAGTTTGAAGCAGTGGTTTACTGTTTTTCATTAACTTTTGTCTCTTTTAGATTATAATTTCAAAAGTTTCTCCCTATTTTTCTTCAGGTCATATATGATGATCATTTCAACACCTACTCCCTCCTGTAAGGCATTTCACACTTGCTCCACTGTCCAGTTTCTCCAACACTGTGACTTTCTATGCTATAGATAAACATGAACTTTTCCTCTTTCTTTCCACTGTTACCCATTGGGATATCTTAAGTCATTTTTGAATACTTCAACACTATCTTTATACCATAGAAAAAAGAATAAGCACAAAACCACAGTTAGGAATGCATATAGATCTTGGCCCATGCGGGGCATTGTGGGGAACCTGCTATTGGCATGTGTGGTGTGCGTTAAGAGCCATTTCATTACCCTCTGTAGTCTGCTGAAAGGGGGAACTGGGCATATAACAAAAAGATAGATCACAGAAGAAGGGGACAAGGGGAATCTTTATTTCTTGGGGACACTGAATAAACTGCTGTGTGTTTACATTTTGACTGTGATCTGTCACACGAAGAGGACAGGAGTGGGATTTTCTACTTGTGGTGTCATTTCAGTGCTCACAAAGTTTCAGAGTTTGGACAATGTTGGATGTTTGGATTAGGAATGCTCAACCTATATAAATCATACCGCCCTTGAAAAAATGATTAATCACTAACTCTGCTATTCAGGTCCTAGTCAATGTCTAGCAAAAAGAAATCATTATTATAAGATGATATTTTATAAAACATATTATCTATTTAATCTTTTATTATTTTATATATAAAATAGTCTAAAAGACACATTAGCTCTTTATATAACCATGAACTTAACGTTTATTTAATTACCTTCAGTTAACCTCTATTTGTACTAAGTTTAGGTCTTTCTTTTTTCTAAGGAAATGTAAGAACTAACCCTTTACATTCTATTACTGTGTTTTTTGAGGAACTAGCATAGAAATCTTTGTATTACTCAGTGCCTCTAAATATTACTTACCCTGACTGTTTTTTTCTTGGAATTTAGAAGATGGCAAACACCGACAAACCCTAAGTTCCACAAGGGGACCAATACAACTTGTTGCTTATAATCATGGGTTTTGATAAATATAAATCTTTTGGCTTTGTCTTGGTGGTCAGAATATTTAGAAGTACAAATATTTTTGTCTTCTTAAGGGTGACCAACTGGTTTGTCTGGGATTATTGGGTTTCTTGGGACTTGAGACTTTCATTAGCGAACTCAGAAAGTTTCAGGCTAACTGGGATGGTTGTTCACACTCATCTTGATTAGAAGAGGAATATATGTTTATCGTATAAGAGGAATATTTTTAAAATTATATAATACTAGGAAGAAAAACTAAATAAATTGTAAGCACACAATCTAGATGGGAATTCTATTTGACTAGTTGGATTAAGAACCAGAACTGAGGTTGGAAATAACCAAAGAAAAGAATTTGAAAGTCATTGATGGGGCTGGGACAGCTAAAGAACAGATGGTCCCTTTATGTGCCTTGTAAAAAAGCAGGAGACATATAATATGTGGTAAGAGAAAAATGAAAACAGGAAGGAGAGCTTCCACTTTTGTCATTGGCTAAAGGTTTTCTGGTTCTTTTTTAAATTTTCGTATCAAGATTTTATATTTCTTGATAATTTTTTATACAGATTTTCACATTTTTTTTAAAAAACTAAGACTGCTTAGTTTTTAAATAGTGTAAAACTTAATTGATTAGAGTGGTACTATGTAAGGAGAAAGTGTCCAAAAGAAAATATTAATTTAAGAAGTTTTCATGTAAGTACTGTCACAGTAAAGGGACAAAGGTCAGAGTAGAGACATTTTGGTTGGAAATGGTGCAGAATCCCAGCCACTGCCACGTACTGCAAAGTACTCCCTGGTGCCCGTGCATCACCACTTTCTCAGCCTGTACTGAGCCAACATATTGTGTTTCTGTCCAAGTAATTTTCAGTAACACCCACAAAATCCCCAGCAGTGATTGCATCTAACATAACACCTGGCAAAAATTCAACCTAATATGAGCAAAATGGCCTCACAGAATACATGCCTCTGAATAAAACTGTTCCCTCACATTCTGAAAGAGAGAAAAGCAGATGAGGAAGCCCATGGTTATGAAATTAAGAGTCTTTAGCTGCAAATTCCAAGACAAAATAAATGACTAAATCATGCATATTTTATAACCTGATTCCAGCATGACTAAGAAAAACAAAATTATACAATTCTACCCAGAGAGCATCTGTGTGATAGCAGCAGTTTAATTATTAAAACCAAGTCTTTTTAAAATGAGCTGCTTCTATCAGATTCAAGAAACATTGAGGGAGTCCGTCTTATGTCTCAAGAGTTGTGCTAGCGCCTTCTACTTACTATTATTATTATTATTGCTTTCAATCAGAGAAATTCCCACACATATAGATGACTTGTCATTTTATTAAATTCACTTTGTATCACACCACTATTTCACATTCTGTAACATAAACTCACCGTTCACATTCATTGAATGTATCATTTTTGACAAAGCAGAGATATAAGAAAGGAAGCTGAAAGTTGCCAGAACATTTGCACCATTTTGCTCAGTTTTTGATTCAATAAATTGCTCTGTCATATGGAAAATTGGTCACCTAAATGTAGATTTTTCATGCGCAAGACTTGATGCCCACAAATCCCATTACTACATAATAGGATCTATGAGGCCTCATTTGAAAATGTGTTCCCTATGGTCTGAGCTGAATTTTGTCATGTGCATTGTCAAATGAATAGCCCCAATGTTGGCTCCATCTCCACACATGCTGACAGCCCAGCCTTGGCTCTGGTATAATGTGTTTTTGTTTCCTTTTGTTTTAGGTAGAGTCCTTAATCACATTAAAAGCTATTATATTTCCCTGGCCACTGAGACTGCTTACTCTGGATGTGGCCATTCTTCCCCAGCCTTGTGCTTTATAAGTAATAGAATTCCCTGACATCACTGAGCTGACATTATACTTGCAGCATAGTTCCTTTTTGTTTAGGGACTGATGTTGCCTTCTTTACTCAACCTCAATCTGGAACACACAGGAAAATGTTCAAATAGTTAGAAAAAAGATAACTTTTTCCTCCACAGATTTTTATTTATGCTATTGCTTTACTGACCTTGTGCTCTGGGAAAGTAACTCGATATCAAACCACTTTTCTGTTTCTTATGTTATAAGAACACAAGCAATTTAATTGCTCTATGTATCTAGAAAATGAAAATAAAAATCTATACCTTTAATAGATACAATGTACATATTCTATAGTAAAGTTGTGCATTTTTTTTTTTAAATCTAGTTCCTTTTTTTTTTTTTTTGTAGAGCCAGAGTGTCACTTTGTCACCCTTGGTAGAATGCTGTGGAGTCACACTGCTCACAGCAACCTCCAACCTCTGGGCTTAGGCAATTCTCTTGCCTCAGCCTCCCAAGTAGCTGGCACTTCAGGTGCCCACCACAACGCCCGGCTACTTTTTTGTTGTTGTTGTTGCGGTTTGGCTGGGGTCGAGTTTGAACCCACCACCCGCGGTATATGGGGCCGGAGCCCTATTCACTGAGCCATGGGCACTGCCCAGTAAGGTTGTGCATTCTTTTTGTAGAGACAGAGTCTCACTTTATCACCCTCGGTAGAGAGCTGTGGTGTCACACAGCTTACAGCAACCTCCAACTCCCGGGCTTAGGCGATTCCCTTGCCTCAGAGTAGCTGAGGACTACAGGCGCCCACCACAACGCCTGGCTAAGGTTGTGCATTTTTAAAAGAAAAGTCACACCAATCACACTTCCAAAGAAAATGTAGACTTATACATTAATAAAAATATCTTAATTCTGGAAAAATTATTCTCAAACTTATGCTATTTTGTTTCCATGAATTCTCTTAAAATCTCATACTAACCAAAATTTGAAGAAGAAAACGTTGTTCATGAAGTAAACTATGTATGGACAAATGATTCAGAGATACCTGTTTACCCCAGGCACACATAGATCTCTACCTAAGGGCCCTCAGTGAAAAGAACAAATGGTGAGATAAGGAAGCTTCCTCCCTGCACCTTCCCAGGGAATGCAAATTATATCCCTCAGGAATGAAACAGAGTTTTTAGAAGCACAGGAAAACACCTGCAAGATATGAAACATAAGATATTATTCTTTTTGTTCTATGACAATGTAAAAATCACATCTTTTCCCAAGAGTTCACATACCGCATATGAAAGCAATTGATACTGAGCAGCAATTCCCGGCATGCTAGGCCTGCGGCAGCTTCTGACACAGGTTGATGTATGTAGATAAACAATCCAACTCTAGCCACAGCAGCAGTGTTTTAAAAAAACTCACTGAAGCTAAAGGAGAGGAGCCCCACTTAGAAATCTCATGGCCACTAGTGCTTAACAGCAAAACAAAGGTAGTGTGGATACTGCCTGCTACAGAGACACGCCGTCAGCTTCTTTCTGGCTCATTTCTGAGACGTGGGCCCGTGTCTAGGAACAGGATTGGAGACGCACAGGTTTGCCATAGAGGATGCAGAGAAACCAGTCAAACAAGAACACCCACCTTCGTTCTATGACTTACCCTTTGAAAGAAAGAGCCATGATTCCATCACACCTGCTACCAGGGTTTTGTTCTGTTTTGTTTTGTTATCTTCCTAATTCAGGAGGAACTTTGAGCCGCTTACTTTCTGTTTCTGTAAATGGGGCCAGGCTAATTCTTTAGGAAGCCTTAAATTACCGGAGATGCCCAGAGGGCCCCAAGCCTTGGCCTAATGAAAGCATGGTTTACATTCAGTATCACTGCAGCTCTAACTCCAGGTCTTATTTGCTATCTTCTCCCCAAATAGAGGAAAGTGCCAGCTGGAAGATGGCCAGATTTGGGCCCCAGGCAATAACACTTGGTAATGTGTATCCATAATATAGGAAAGTTGCTAGGATCAGTGTGAGGTGTGAAATCTGTGGGGGAATAGAAAGTTTTCAGAGACAAGGGAGATGGAAAGTAAAGGGGAGATGGGGAACTTCAAGTTTTGAATAATTCTACAATTAGCAAAGTGACCTTAACTAAATGAGTTCATGTGTAATTTTGTGTGATTAATCTCAGGGTTTGTAATAAAATAAAATTATTTGGAATCAATTGAGATAATAAATGTGAGACCATTTCATAAAATTCAAAGATGATATGAATGTGAAGTTTTAGTCCTAAGTTATTACAGGTATTTTACCAAGTGAAAGGCCTAGGGACATAGAAAAATTTAAATTAATAGGATATTAATTATTCTGTACTTTAGTCACCTGTAATTTAATTTCTGAATTTTTTTTTTATTTAAAGAGGAGAAGGTAATGTCTGAGGTGTAGATGTTTAAAACTCCATTTGTCCAAGACGTCACACACCTGTTAATCTTTCAGGTAGCGTGGCAATTACCTCAGTACCACTTAAAGTATTCCTAACTATTGCTGCAATTGCCTAAAAATTCCTCAAACCAGCAGCAGTTGAGTTTGACACAGGTCTAGAAGACCCAATAGTATATACTCACCCATCTGATAAATGATTTAACTTACTGGCCTGGACTCAGTTTTTCAGAGACTTTTCTCTCCAGTTGGAAATCTTCTAGCTGTAGCTTGTTCTGTTAGTGACCCTAACATTTCACCTATTCTTGTATGCATCCCCTTCGCTATGTGACTCTATAGTTCCTGCTCCTGGCGGGGTACAGTATGTTTCTTTTACTTTGAGTTGGCCATGTGACTTGCTTTGGCAAAGAAAATATGGCAGAAACGATGATGCACCAGCTCCACTCTGCACCTCAAGCCCTAAAAGCCCTGAAGCTTTTGAGTAGTTTTCCTAACCCTCTGCCGTTTCCCTCAAAAGAGCTCGCCTTGAATATCAGCTTGTCTAAGGGGCATGATGGAATGGGGAAGAGCTGTGTCAGCCTGGGTTAACCATCCCCAGGATACCCTACAGATGCATGAGTTAAATAAATATTTTGTGTGATTTCGAGAACCTTTGCCTATATACTATGCAGGATTATTATAGCAACTACTAATTGCTATGCTGAACCTCCATAACCAATCACCTTTTTTGGTGCTATGGCAGTGAGAGGAGTGACAAACTCTTTAGATCACCTTCTTCTTGTTGGTTTCTCTTTTTATCTTGTCTCTCTATGCACTGTACATTAACACAGTCACTTCCCTAATCATTCTGCAGATACCTTTATTTTCAGCTTTGGTTAAAAGAATATTCTTTTGAAATAATGGTGGTAAACATAATAGTTCTTTGAAAGTAAAAACATGGAAAACCTTTATATGAAAATTTCACCACTTGTACAATTCCTTACATCCAAGGTTGTCTGAGATTTAAACCCAGTATTGAAGATAATCCAAATATGTAGCCACTAACACAAAACAAAAGGGATTTAAAACTAGCCATTAGATTAGCAGCCACACCTCTGGGGGTTAATAAATGGCACTCTTGGATGGGCTTGGTGAGGTCTTTTATCCTGGGCAGAAGCTAGTTGTGGAAGTGAGGCACCAGCTAAACAGGTAAGCCTGGGATAGCTAATTTTCTGAGCATTTTTGTCTTCCTTTGCCAAAAAGTTGATAAGGCTATTTTCTCAGTTTATTTTAAGGACTAAATGAGAAAAGCATATTTGAGAACATTTAAAATCTTGCACAAATCAGTAAATGGCAGCCTCTTTCCTTTTCTCCAACCAGATATGTATCCTATGATATCTCCATCCTTGGTACTACCTCCTTATATGTGTTTAAATAAATGGCCTTATATTTCATTTAGTACTAAACAGTATAATTTACTATAAATAATAAGTAATTTATTATTATGTCAGATGGGATTGTGTGAAATTTAGCAGGAGGAGCCTAAGGCATATATAACCCCCCCCACCTCATTATAGACATTCATGTTCAAAGGACAAACCTCTTGAATTCAGCTTTCATTTTGAATGCAAAGGAAGTTGAAAATTCAGAACAACAGGAGCCTGTCAAACTTATTTTTTCTTTGTAATTATATATATTGTATTCCTCCCCTTGGTGCATAGGGGCTGGTTGAGAAATCGATGCTTCTTTTCTCTACCTCCTTATCTTGAAAAGATTATGATACTTAATTGGCTTTTGAATCCAAAGACAGACTTAATTTTTTTCCCATGAAAATCCATATTGGTAAGATTATCTGGGATACCCACTATGGGCAAACAAAAATTATGTTGACTTGATCATATAAAAACCAAGTAAATATTAAAGTATTTAATATTAATGTATTTAAAAATACATTACTGTACTATTGCTTTTTCTAATGGCTTAAAAGGATATTAAAAGCTATGAGTTACTTTTTTTCCCCTAAAGATCTTTTCCCAACAAGCCCCAAAAACATGAATAACTGTGTTTCAAGATTTTTCTTCTATATAATCCCCCTTCAGATGTTTTTAGACACTGAAGAATTTTTCAAAGATTAACCTTTGGAAAATGTCTTTCTATAAAAGAAGAAACAAAAGGAACAGAAAACTAAGTGAAATTTCCCAGAGAAACTCGTGCTAATTTACATTAATGGATATGCAGGTCATATGGAAAATTAAACAGCAAAATCTAAATTTTCAGGGCAAGGGAACTTATGCACACAAATCCTATTACCAGCTAATGGGATTTGTGTGGGTCCCCAGTGACCTATTTAGAAAATTTACTACCCGCTGTTCAAGATGAATATATCATGTGAACTAAACCCAAATACACAGTCCTACTGTTTGCTTTATCCCAATCAGTGGAGCAATGCCCTATGATTGCCACAGGATGCTGGCAACCATATCAGTATGTCTATCTGATGGGCAGTGCAAAATGACACTCGTATTTTCTCCTTTGAGTTCTCTAAAATTTTTTTCAAATTTTTTTAGAAAAGCCATCTTCCTTCCTTTCCTTCTTCTCCTCTCCACACTCTTTGTCTTCTTTTCTGCCTTCTTCCCCTCATTTCCATTCTCATTCGTGAATGTTGAAAGGAAACAAGACAAGCATTAAAGAATTAATGTTCCCCTGTGTTCTCCTCAAACAATGAAGAGATTGAGATTTGTGTTGCATCACTGCTGTGATACATACACCCAAAATTTGGAGAAATATTGGAACTCATGAGTCAGGCCTCTCAGACTCTGGAAAAAATGTGTTACTGAAACAACCAGAAACTTAGTACAGTGTGCTGTAATTGGCCTTGAATTCCTTTTCGTGCAATGTTCCTTTTCCCAGTACCCATTCTCCTGGGACCTGGGCACTGACTACTACCATGTAGTTCTTCAACTGGATACAGAATCACAGTCCAGATGGCATTGCTCTATCCTTCAAAATGGCATGTCTCTGCTTAGCAGCCAATGAAAACATCAATTTCCTCAAAGTATAAAGCTCAAGTTCTTTTGGGGGACATACAATCTGAACAAAATAAACCCATATCTGACTAGAGCACAGATGAATTATCCCTCATTTGAGTACTCAAAGTTTAAATGTTTTTGTAACTGAAGAATTAAACTGTTTGATAATACCGAAATGCCAGAAAACATTATAAGAGGGTGGAATAAGAATGGGGTTTGGGCAAAGAATTCCTCTTTATATCACTCAAATCATCAATCTTACCTAGAGTTACCTTTTAAATAAATCTAAAATGGAAAAAACTTAAAGTAACTCAAAACTGAATTAATGTGATGTATGCATAAGGACTTATAAGAAAATAAGATCCCTTACCTAACCTCTTTTTTTATTATTATTGTTAAATCATAGCTGTGTACATTAATGCAATCATGGTTACAATGTACTGGTTTTATATACAATTTGAAATATTTTCGTCAAACTGGTTAACATAGCCTTCATGACATTTTCTTAGTTATTGTGTTTAGACATTTATATTCTACACCTAGTAAATTTCACATGTACCCTTGTAAGATACTCCATAGGGGTGGTCCCACGAATGACCCTCTCTCCACCCATCTTCCCCCCTCCTCTTCCCTCCCTCTCCCCTTTCCCCTTCTTCTTGGGCTATAATTGGGTTATAACTTTCTTATGAAAGCTTTCTTATGAATTAGTTTCATAGTAGGGCTCAGTACATTGGATACTTTTTCTCCCATTCTTGAGATACTTTGCTAAGAAGAATATGTTCCAGCTTCATCCATGTAAACATGAGAGAGGTAAAGTCTCCATCTTTCTTTAAGGCTGCAGAGTATTCTATGGTGTACATATACCACAATTTATTAATCCATTCGTGGGTTAATGGGCACTTGGGCTTCTTCCATGACTTAGCAGTTATGAACTGGGCAGCAATAAACATTCTGGTACAAATATCTATGTTATAATGTGATTTTGGGTTTTCTGGCTATATTTAGTAGAGAAATTGCAGGATTAAATGGCAGGTCTATTTTTAGATCTCTAAGTGTTCTCCAAACATCTTTCCTAAAGGAACATATTAGTTTGCATTCCCACCAGCAAAGTAGAAGTGTTCCATCTCTGGTTTTGGGATTTTGTGATGTGGGCTACTGGAGTTAGATGATATCTCAAAGTAGTTTTGACTTGCATTTCTCTGATGATTAAGGATGATGAGCATTTTTTCATGTGTCTGTAGGCCATGCGCCTGTCTTCTTCAGAGAAGTTTCTCTTCAAGTCCCTTGCCCACTCTGAGATGGGATCACTTGTTTTTTTCTTGCTAATATGTTCTAGTTCTCTGTGGATTCTGGTTATTAAACCTTTGTCAGAGACATAACCTGCAAATATTTTCTCCCATTCTGAGGGCTGCCTGCTTGCTTTACTTACTGCATTGTTGGCTGTGCAGAAGTTTATTAGTTTGATCAGGTCCCAGTAGTGTATTTTTGATGCTGCTTCAATTGTCCGGGAGATCTTTCTAATAAAATATTTGCCCAGGCTGATTTCTTCAAGAGTTTTCCCTTCACTTTATTCTAGTATTTTTATAGTTTCATGTCTTAAGTTTAAATATTTGATCCAGTGAGAGTCTATCTTAGTTAATGGTGAAAGGTATGGGTCCAGTTTCAGTCTTCTGCAGGTCGCTAGCCAGTTCACCCAGCACCATTTGTTAAATAGGAAATCTTTTCCCCACTGAATGTTTTTAATTGGCTTGTCAAAGATCAAATAACGGTAAGTAGCTGGGTTCATCTCTTGGTTCTCTATTATGTTCCATAGATCTACCTTTCTGTTTTTAGGCCAGTACCATGCTGTTTTGATCACTATCAATTTATGGTACAGTCTGAGATCTGGTAGGGTAATTCTTCCTGCTTTCTTTCTATTTCTGAGTAATGTCTTGCTATTTGAGGTTTTTTCTGATTCTATATAAAACGAAGTATTTTTTTTGAGATCTTTAAAGTATGACAGTGAAGCTTCAAAGGGATTGCATTAAAATTGTAAATTGCTTGGGTAGTATGGACATGTTAACAATGTTGATTCTTCCCAGCCATGATCATGGTATGTTTTTTCATTTGTTAACATCTTCAGCTATTTCTTTTCTTAGGGTTTCATAGTTTTCTTTATAGAGATCTTTCTTTGTTGGGTAAATTCCCAAATATTTCATCTTCTTTGGCACTACTGTGAATGGAATAGAGTCCTTCCCTGTTTTTTCAGCTTGACTGTTGTTGGTATATATAAAGGCTGCACATTTAGGAGTGTTGATTTTGTAACCTGAGACTCTGCTATATTCCGTGCTCACTTTTAAGAGTTTTGTAGTAGAATCCCTAGTGTTTTACAGATATACAATCATATCATCAGCAAAGAGTGAAAATTTGATATCTTCTGACCCTATATGGATACCCTTGATCACCTTTTCTTTCCTAATAGCGATAGGTAAGACTTGCATTAAGTCAATGGAATTTAAGACAATGTTAAAGAGCAGTGGGGACAATTGGCAACCTTGACTGCTTCCTGATGTGAGTGGAAATTATTTAAATTTATTTCCAATCAATATGATATTGGCTGTGGGTTTGCTGTAGATGGCCTCTATCAGTTTAAGAAATGTCCCTTCTATATCAATTTTCTTATGTGTTATCATCATGAATGGATGCTAGATTTTATCAAAAGCTTTTTCTGCATCAATTGAGAGAATAATATGTTCTTTGCTTTTCAATTTGTTTATGTGATGAATTATATTTATAGATTTACGTATATTGAACAAGCCTTGAGACACTGGGGTAAAACCCACTTGGTCATGGTATATAATTTGCTTGATGTGTTGCTGGATTCTGTTTGTTAGGATCTTGTTGAATATTTTTACATCAATATTCATTAGTGAAATTGGTCTATAATTTTCTTTTCTTGTTGGGCCTTTTCCTAATTTGGGGATCAAGGTGATGTTTGCTTCATGGAATGTTTTGGGTAGTATTCCTTCTTTTTCTATTTTTTGGAAAAGGTTGAGTAACGTGGGTACTAGTTCCTCTTTAAAGGTTTGGTAGAATTCTGATGTGAAGCCATCTGGCCCTGGGCTTTTCTTTGGGGGAGATTTTGTATAGTTGATGCTATTTCAGAACTTGACATAGGCCTATTCAACCTTTCTACTTCATTCTGGCTAAGTCTTGGAAGGTGGCACACTTCCAGGTATTGGTCAATTTCCTTCAAATTTTCATATTTCTGAGAATAAAATTTCTTGTAATAGTCATTAAGGACTTTTTGAATTTCTAAGGAGTCTGTTGTTATTTTGTCTTTACCATTTCTGATTGATGAAATTTGAGATTTGACTCTTTTTTTCCTGGTTAGGTTAGCCAAAAGTTTATCTATTCTATTGACCTTTTCAAAAAACCAACTTTTTGATTTATTGATCTGTTGTATAATTCTTTTGTTTTCAATTTCACTTATTCTACTCTAATTTTGGTTATTTCTTTTCTTCTGCTGGGTTTGGGATTAGAATGCTCTCCCTTTTCCAGTTGCTTGAGATGTCCCATTAAGTTATAAACTTCCTCTCTTTCCTTTCTCTTGAGGAAGGCTTCCAGTATTATAAATTTCCCTCTTAAGACTGTCTTTGCGGTATTCCAGAAGTATTGGTAATTCGTTTCTTCATTATGGTTTGGTTCCAAAAATTCAGTAATTTCCTTCTTAATCTTGTGTATGACCCAGCTATCATTCAGCATAAGGTTATTTATCTTCCATGTTTTTGTATGAGTATGCAGATTCCTGTTGTTACTGAGTTCCACTTTAGTTCCACAACTAAATTTTCTGAGGTTAAACTTGTGATCTAAGATGTGATCAATATTGGAGTATGTTCCATAGACTGATGAGAAGAATGTGAATTCTTTTTTGTTAGGATGAAATGCTCTGTAGATGTCTGTTAAATCCAAATGTTGAATGCTTAAGTTTAAGTCTAAAATTTCTTTGCTTAGCTTCTTATTGGAAGATCTATCCAACACTGCCAAAGGGATGTTAAAATCTCTGACTATTATGGAGCTGGAGGAAATTAATTTGCTCATGCCCATTATAGTCTGTCTTGTAAATTGAGGTGCATTCTGGTTGGGTGCATAAATGTTAATAATTGAAATCTCATCATGCTAAGTGTTACCCTTAACAAATATGAAGTAACCATCCCTATCTTTCCTTACTTTTGTCAGTTTAAATCCTACTATTTTATCTGCTAAAATTGAAACACCTGCTTTTTCCTGATTTCAATTTTCCTAAAATATAGATGACCATCCTTCACCCGGAGTCTATATCTTTTAAGGTAAGATGAGATTCTTGTATGCAGAAGATATCTGGCCTGAGTTTTGTATCCAGTCAGCCAACCTGTGCCTCTTCAGAGGAATATTTAAGCCATTCACATTAATCGAGAATATTGAGAAGCCTGGTAGAATTTTGGGTATCATGTTTTTCGAAAGTCCAGTGGACATTTTTAATCCTTTTGCCACTGTGGAAGTTGGAATTTGATCAAAAGTTTCTGAGTGAGTTTATTTTGTGCTGGAGGATTGTGCTGGTCTTTATGAAGGATAGGTCTGACAATGACCTGGAGAGCTGGTTTAGTTATGTCAAATTTCTTCAACATGTGAATGTCATTAAAGTATTTAATTTCTCCATCATAAATGAAACTCAATTTAGCTGGATACAGGATCCTGGGTTGAAAGATATTTTGTTTTATGAGATTAAAAGTTGATGACCACCATCTTCTAGCTTGAAAGGTTTCAGCAGAGAAATCTGCAGTCATTCTAATATTCTTCCCCTTGTAGGTAATGGTTTTCTTACGTCTGGCTGCTTGCAGAATTTTATCCTTTATATTAACTTTAGTGAAGTTAATTATGATGTGCCTGGGGGATGTCTTATTCAGGTCGAGTTGTGCTGGAGTTCTGAAACTGTTTGCTATCTGAATTTCAGAATTTCTTGGCATGTCTGAAAAGGTCTCCTTTATAATCTCATGAAGAAGAGCCTCTTTGCCTTCCAAAGCAATTTTGTCACCTTGAGGGATTCCTAAAAGGTAAATTTTAGTTTTGTTCTAATTATCTCAGAGCTCTCTGAGAGAATGATCCTTTTGTGCTGTCCATTTCTCTTGCTTTTTGGGAGTTTGGGAGCATTCAAAAGCTTTGTCTTCAATGTCAGAAATCCTTTCGTCTGCTTGGTCCATTCTGTTACTGAGGGATTCTACTCTATTTCTCTGATCTTTGAGGGCTGCAAATTCTTGTCTCAATGTGTCAAAATCTTTGGTGATATTTTCTCTGAATTCATTGAATTCTTTTAGAAGAGCCTCAAGCTGTCACCCTGGATAGAGTGCTGTGGCATCACAGCTCACAGCAACCTCCAATTCCTGGACTCAAGCAAGTCTCTTGCCTCCACCTCCCAAGTAGCTGGGACTACAGGCATCGGCCACAATGCCTGGCCATTTCTTGGTTGCAGCTGTCATTGTTGTTTGGTGGGCCCGGGCTGGATTCGAACCTGCCAGCTCAGGTGTACGTGGCTGGCACCTTAGCCCATTGAGCCACAGGCACTGAGCCAAATTCATTGAATTCTTGACATAACTTTTGAAATGCTCCTTGAATTTATAATTCCAACTTTACTTCCATTCTATTAATCTTATTTGCAATCCAAATTCCGTATTCAATTTCTGACATCTCAGCCATTTCTTTATGATTAGGATCTTCAATTGTGTCTGCCATATTGTTCTTTGGGGGAGTTGATCTACTCCGGTTATTCATGTTACTGGAGTTTTTCCACTGATTCTGCCCCATGATTATTTTACACCATTTGGCTAGATGAATAGATAAGGTGAAGTTGGTTTGGGGGGCTCCTGAAGTAGTGATTAACTAGCCCTTTGCCCAAGAGTTGGGACTGGCGTCTGTTACTTGTCTCCTAGAGCTTTGCAAAGGACCCAGACAATGCTACAGCCTGAGACACTGGGGTCTTACTAGGTATGGTGGGGCTAGGTGGCTCTGTCTTGTTTTCAGCTGTTCTCTGTCCTACCCTAGTGAATCAGTAACTCTGGGTTGATATCTCAGCTGTGGAGAAAGACCAGCAATTAAGTCACCCCACCTACCATGGGCAATAACTGGAAAAGGAAAATCAAACCTTCCCACTACCACACACCCAGAGCACCACTTTGGATAGTCCTTGGGTGATTGGTCCAGTCTGAGAGACCCAAATCAATTGTCTCAGTCAGCACCCAGTCTCAAGAGGGAGAGTTTAAAAGGTCTCTGGCAACTAGATAGCAGGGTTCTGCTAGCAGCTCGAATATGACTTGGTCTGGTGCTCCATGGAGTCAGAAGGACTCCCCCAGGAAATGAATTAGTCTAGGAAGGTAGATGCCTCCTTCCCCACCTTGCACCTCTGTCACACCCATCACTAGTAACCCAGCAGAGCTGTAACCCAGTTCTCTTCAAGGAGCAGATGCTTCTCCAGGGGTTTGCACTCAGGTTTGTGCCTAAGTAACAGGGTGATCTATATCTCCTCGGCCAGGCCTCCACACTCTGCCACCATCCAGCAGGGGAAGCTGAGGCCTAACAACCTTGGGTGGTTAATGGAAGTTGGAGTGGTTCACTCAGTTTCAGCCTCGCCCCTGATTGATGTTACTGACACTTATATTTTCACAGAATTTGTGATTCTGTCCTGGCTATATTTCTCTGTGGAACAGGAGCTGTTTGATTTTACAGAAACTGCAACTCAGCCCTGGTGTGTGTCACTGCTTGGAGCTGGTGTGTCTGTCTCTACTGCAGTCTGTGTTGGGGCAGATATGGTTAGAGCTCACACTTGGCTCTGAGTTTCAGCCTCTGCTAGCCTGTCTTTGTCTCAGCTATGATCCTCTGAGGGCTGGGTGCTTCTTAGGCTTACTAAAGCAGTCCTGGCACAGCCCTGCCCTGGGAGTTTCCCATCTCTGTGCATGCTTCTTCTATTCTCTGTCCCCACCATGCCCTGCCCAGGCAGGTCCTCAGGCATACCCTTTACTCACGTGGATTGCCTTACCATCCCAGATCTGTTCTGCCAGTGTCTGTCACTAGAGAAGATGCCTGGCTTTCTCTGGTTGCCTAGAGAGACAGGGAGTATCTCTCCAAAATATCCCCAGTGGTGTGAGCCCTATTCTTCCTGCTGCTGCCACTGCTGCTCTGTGCCACAGGGCATTGCCTCTCCCTCTCCCATATGGTTCCTTCAGTCCATTGTTTTCTCTGTACCCCATGCAGCAGAATCAGCACAGACCTGCAACAGCCCATGCCCTGTCCATACTTCTTGAGAAAATGCCCAAGAATCTGGACTCAATGGGGTCATGCTTCCAGACCTTGGGGTGAGATTGGAGGGGAATGCTGAGAATTCAGAATTACAGGTAGAGAATATGTTTTATACAGTTTTATGCCTGGCATGAGAGTGGCATGGCATCCTAGTAGGGGAAGGAGGTCCAGTTTTTAGAGGGTCTCTCCAATGGGATAAAATGGGAGGATGTTTGAACTCTGCTCACTTGTTTGTAGAAAGTATATTGCAAGCCGTTCTCTTGGGGGTGGGGACTCCCGTCAGCTTGGTGATTGATTTGTACCTATTGTTTGTATCCTTGGAGTTGCAGCTCGCCTCAGCAGGGTTGATGTGTGTTTTTCAACCTTCAGCTTACTTGCTAAACTTATGTCCTTTAACTCTCCTTCTGGATGGGAGTATCTGTGGAAAGCTGGCTCTAGTCAGCCATCTTGCCTGGGCCCCTCACCTAACATCTTTTTTTACTTACTTTCCAGTAACTTTAACTTTTAAAACAGAAACAAAATTATAATTGGTTTGTGTATGTATAATTTTGTGTTTTATTTAGTGGAGAAGTTAACTTTTTCCCCAAAATTTCAGAACCTTTTAGCAGATACATCTATACACAATCTTGGTTTATTTTGCTGTCTAATGATACATGTACCTCCATGACCTCATAACTTTATTCTTTTAACTCGGGATAATACAACAGGGGTTCCTGCATTCAATTTTAATCTTGCAACATTCTGGGGGACATTTTGTAAGAAGTGATATATTTTATGACTCTCATTCTTTCATAAAGTTTTCCAAAGTTCAAAGAGGAAATACTTTAACAGAATAAAACTTATTCTATTTTGTAATTACCATATAGATCCATCAAACACTTTTATTTAAAAAAATATTGATTGTGAGATTTTAGTAATCTATGTTTTCTTTTTTTTTAATTTTTATTAAATCATAATTGTGTACATTGACGCAATCATGGGGCACAATGTGCTGACTTTTATATGCCGACTTTCAACATTAGAATTCAAGACTTATCATCAATAAGCTCCACTGCTTGTTATTTTTCAAAAAAAAAAAAAAAGAGAGAAGGAAGGAAAAGTCTGTTCAGAGAGCTGGTCGAGGGTGTGGGATATGTCTTTTCTCTTCCCCCTACTTGAGTGCACTTTGTTCACCTCTTCTTTTTTCCCCATTTCTAATATCTCCCTCTTAAAATCACATCCATTTAAATCCGCTTGCAGACTGCCAGGAATAGAACCAAAAGTAATATTAAAATAATTATCCCCAAAGTTTACATAAAGAAATATTTTAAGTAAAGTACAATAAAAGTCATCCTTTACAGTTCCACAGTACAGACCCTGTTCTGTCTGCCTTTTCCCCATCCTCTCAGAAAATGTGCCCATGTGAATTCTGATGGAATCATATTTGACAAATGGGTCTTCCATTCTTTAAATATGTATTTTTCAAAATACCCTACAAATAAAAGATTGACAAAGGAATAGATGAAGTACATGATGTCAAGAAATAATGAAAGATAATGAAAGCAGAGGTCCATTGCTTAATACCAGTGAAATTATTGGTATTAAGTCTTGAATCATTCCTGTAAAAAAGAAAAATAAACCAGAAACTAAATCCTTATGTGTTGATAACCCTCTTGTCACATGAGAAGCTCTGTGTACAAGGCTATCTGAAACCAAACCAGAATTTCCCCTAAGTAGTAGGGTAAGAAAGGAAAAGAGATTTAGGGCCGTTTGTGACTCTTGAACATGATACCATGATATCTTTGCACTAAGGCTTATAAATAACCCTCCAGTTATTGAGAACTTGAGGAAAGTAAGAATTGAATTTAGTCAGTGGATATCAAAGATGGAGATTCTCTTTCTGAAATGTATGGGAAGATTGGTGGAATTAGATAAGGTTTTTTCAGTGGATGTTGTAATTCTAATAACTGTGTGAGAAAGACTTGAAGACCTGAGATAACAAATAATGATGATTTATCTGTTGAAACCAATCCTAAATTTCAGTTTCATATTAATAGGGATAGTGTAGAAAACAAAGTAGTTGTTTTATTTTGATTTATGATTACCAAGCTGTGAGAATTTTCATTTATAACATTAAATCTTTAAAAACATCAATAAGTTGTTTTCCTTTGATGATTTTCTCCCCATTCATTTTTCCTTTTGAATTAAGGCTGACACGTGGATTAATTTCTATCAGCAGAGAGCTGAGTGAAAGAGAACATATGCTCTGGAATTAGAATGGTTAGGTTCACAGCCTGGCTTTTACATCTGCTGGTTTCATGAGCTTTGTCTATTTAATCTTTAATTTTCTCAGAATTACACATGAAGTTAAGAATAAGACAAACACAAATGTGTTTTATGTAAAGAAAATAAAAATATTTACCTAGTAAGATTGCTGTGAGGATAAAAAGGGACAACCTATGTAAATCTCTCCTGATACCTAGTAAGGCCTCAATAAATGTCCGTCATTACTACTGTTACGATGGCCATTTAAATTTTCTTAATAAACATCAAGATCAAAATTAATCTTCATACTAAACCTAAGGAGCAGTTTAATTTGAACAACTACAGCTAAGTAAGTTGTAGCTAAAGAAAAAATAAAATTTTTATTTTGCAAAAGTGAATGGACCAAATAAAAGTTTATCCTGTCAGGAGAAAATCAGGGATAGAAAGAAGGAAGCCATGTCAATGTAACGGAATAAAGATGACGCTTGAATTTGAAGCCCAAACCCAACTACCAGAGGGTAAATCAAGAGAAGTAAAAGTGAAACACAGAAACCCCTTCCTCATTCCAACATGCATTCAGAAGTAGTAAAAAATCACACGACACTTTTTAAAACTTGTTGCACTTACGTGTTTTGATTTTCATAGCATCCCATGGACCACATGTCATTGCATCAATTCAGTAAGAGAAACAAAAAACTAAGGTTCCCAAGGGGTTGATGAGAAAATACCCCATTGTTGCACAAGCCTCACAAGCCATCTGTAATGTTCTTTACCTGTTTAACTCCTAGTGGTTTGTAGAAATAGTATCAAGAAAAAAGTTTTTGGATGGGATGACACTCAAGTGTTTGTTAAATATAATTTATTATATAAGAAATGTATGAAAACATATGTGAGGAGAAATATATTTCTCCCTCAGTTGCCGCTCTTTTTCTCCCCTCGGTTTCTTTTGCTACCGTTCTTTCTTTTCAATTTCTTTATAAACTCCAAATTAATGTCTACTCTTGCTGACTTTTTCACTAGTTTTCCACACTTAAATGAAAACATAGACAATCTCAGCAAAGACACTGAAGACATACAAACAATCAAATGGAAATACAGAAATGAAAACTATAATAATGAAAATAAGAAGCTTAATAAATGAATCCAATAGTAGAGAAGAGATGACAGGATGAAATCAATTAATTTAAGAACTGTAGAATCCACCCAGTCTGAACAACAAGGAGAAATTAGACTGAAAAAAAGTGTAAACAGATCCTTGAGGATCTGTTGTCCAATAGCTAAAAATTCAAAATTTGTTTCTTTGAAGTCACAGAGGGAAAGAAGAAAGTGAGTAGGGCTTAAAGTCATTTGAATAATTAATGGGTAATAACGTCCCACTATTGGCAAAAATTACAAACCTCCAGATCTAAGAAATTGAGAAAACCTCAAGAGAATAAATCACCACCTATTTCCCCCACTCAATAGGCAGGAAGAAATTATAATGAAACTATTGAAAAATTAAGGCATGGAAAAAATTCTTAAGGCAGAAAGCAAACTGATATATTGTTTACTTGGGAACAATTTGAATGAGAGCAAACTTCTCTCTGAAACCAGGGAAGCTAAAAGGAAGTAGTACAGTGTTCTTCCAATTTTGAAAGCAAAGAGCTGCCTACCGCAAATTAAATATTTGGTGAAATCATCACTCAGAAATAAACGAGGAATACAAACATTTTAATGTAAGGGAACATTGAAAGTATTTGTTAGCAGACCTACCTGCAAGGATTGTATAAAGAAAGTTCTTTATAAAGAAAGGAATTCTAAAAAAGAAACTTAAGAGCATCAGGAAGGAAGAAAGAACAGCAGATGGAACAAAAATAAGGGTATGTACAATACAATATTTTTCTCTTCATGAATTCTATATACCATAGTCAATAATTGAAATGAAAAGTATAGGTCTTTCTAATATTCAAGCTGGTACTTACGGAGATTTATATAGGAATTTCAGTAACCTTTACAGAACTGATGTAAGACACATGACCCAGAAAAATAAAAATAATAAGTCCACATCTAGCAAAGTATCTCAAGAATGGAAGAAAAAGTATCCAAGTTACTCAGCCCTACTATGAAACTAAATTATAGCTTTCATATGAAGGCTGTACCCCAATTACAGCCTAAGAATATGGGGAAAAGGGCAAGGGCGGGTCGGGGATGGGGGAGGATCGGTGGAGGGGGGTAATTGTTGGGTCCACACCTACGGTGCATCTTACAAGGGTACAGGTGAAACTTACTGAATGTAGAATAAAATGTCTTAACACAATAAGTAAGAAAATGCCAAGAAGGCTATGTTAACCAGTTTGATGAAAATATTTCAGATTATATATGAAGCCAGCACATTGTACCCCATGATTGCATAAATGTACACAGCTATGATTTAATTAAAATAAATAAGTCCACATCAAATCCTACACACCCAGGTTCATAGCACCTATGTAGGTCACAGCTAAAACTGGAATCAAACAAGTTGTCCTACAATAGGTGAACGGTTAGGCAAACCGCAGTACATCCATACCATGGAATGCTACATAGCAACAAAAATGAATGTGTTAATGATATGTACAACTTAGATGAATCTCCAGAGAAAGGCAGTGAACACAGCCAATCTCAAAAGATTAGAATTGTGAAACAGCTCAGTGGCAGAGAAGGATAGAGACAGAGAGGGGAGAAAGATGCATTTTTTTCTAATGTCCCCATGCCGTTTTATTTCTGTATTTTCTGCTTTGACCTCTAGGGTCTTACTGACCCAGAGAGACTACCCCTCCCAGAATTAATAATTTTCTATAGATAGCAAACATCTTTCTAGAATTATCCTTCAGTAGTTCAAAGTTCACACCCAACCACCTCGCTTACAATGTTCTTCCAGTTTTTGAAAGAAAAGAACTGCCTACTACAGTTCTTTCAGGGAAGGCTGCTACCTTCCCTGCCACTATCACCAGCCTGAATTACCCCTAGGGCCGACACTGGACAGCTAAAGGCCACCTCTATGCCCTCATGCCCTAGAGCTCTCTGAAACAGTTCACACTAGCCAACCCTATGCCCGCTCACTCCGCTTTACCTGTTTCTTCCTGCAGAAGCTCCAGTCAAGGTCCACCTTGCCCCCTCACGCCCTTGGCCTCCTGATGATCTGGAGCTCTCCTGTTGGGTCCTGCAGGGAGCAAGGTACTCTTGTTTCTAGGGATCTGTGAATATAAACTTCTTCCTCGTGACAGTCATTCACATGTCTGTACATGTGTGCTACCTGACTGAAACAAATCCATTTTAAAACAGGAGGTGAGTGTGGATATGAAATGGTAACACAGGGGATGGCTGTGCTGTTGGAATTGCTCCTTCTCTAGGTTCTGGTTATGAATACATGATACAACTGTGCAGAAATCAATAAAAATACACCCACAAATGAGTACCAGCAAGACTGAGGGAATGTGACTGAACTTCACTATTACAGGTGTAATATCTATGTCCTGGTTATAATATTATACTATTTTTTGCAAATGTTGCCATTGAAGAAAACTAGAAAGAGAGTGCAAAGACTCTCTATTATTACTTAAAAGGCATGTGAATTTATAATTATACCATGCAAACTTCAATTAAGTATTTTAAAGCCCAAGCTAAAAAGTATTATATAATTAGTTTAAAATGTTAACCTAAATATAGCTTCTTAATCTTCAAATTAGCTTAGTGTTATATAAACATTTGTAGATAGGAATTAGCTTAGTGTTATAGGAAGCTTAGTGTTAGTGTAGATAGGAATTGTGTTTTAAAAATATTTTGCTATGGGAGTGGTCTGGAAGCTGCATTACTTGTAATATGACTTAAAACCTTATAAGTTGCCTGTGACTAAACTGTTTATTGGAGAAATTTTGAGGTAATACATTTGGGAGTACGGCAAAATGTGGAAAAGCCAAGAGGTAAACATGAACTTCCATGAGTGTA
Organism: Perodicticus potto; assembly: GCA_963574655.1. NCBI lineage: Eukaryota > Metazoa > Chordata > Mammalia > Primates > Lorisidae > Perodicticus > Perodicticus potto. The sequence continues at coordinate 62,225 of CAUYRH010030839.1, forward strand.
AAAAGAGCACAACCCACCTTTCTGTTAAGAGGGAAGAAGAAATTTAACAACGACCCAATCTGGAAGTAATTTTAGTAGTTTTCTGTGGTCCACTGGTGAATTGGCTTAAATTTTTACAAAATAAAGTAACAATAAAAATATGATGGAAGCAATAATACTCCGAAGAGAAACTTTTGTTTGTTACTCAAAGAGACCAAATAAGAGAGCACTGGTGAGCTAATGGGTTAAGACTCAGACTCAGCGGAACTCTACCAAATACAAACAAATCCAGACTCAGGTAAGGAGAGGTTCTATTTGGGAAGACTGTTGAACAAGAGGCAGACACTGGAGTGGGGAGGACGCTCTGGCCATCATTTCTTCAAGTGTTTCCAAGATTGAGTAGACATAGGCCTGAATTCTGTAATATCCCTAAACAAGGCTAGAAATACCTGAACCGGGAGAATTGGAGAAGAAGATGAGCTCACCAAGGAAGGTTCTTGCTGGAGTGTAGAGGTCAACTAGGTCTGGGCAGGGACCCTGAAGCTGGATTGTTCTGTATTCCAATGCTCACATGTGTCCAAGAGCCTGAGCAAGTGAGAAAACCCCGAAGAGGGCTGGCCTGATGGCGTTAGGGGATGCTGGGTGCAGACTGCTGGGCTGGGCCCCCTCAGCTCATCACCTACGAAGCTTCCCCCAAAATAGCTTTGAAGTTTTTTTTTGAGGGGCTGTATCTTGGTTTGTTTTTGTTGCTTGAACAGAATACCACAGTCTTTGTCATTTATAATGAACATACATTTTTTGACTCACAAGTGTGGAAGTCCAGGGACTCGTCTGGGGAGGGACTTCTAGCTGGATCACTCCATGTTAGAAGACACCAGGGCAGGGAAGCAAGAAGAGGCTGAACAAACACTTTCAAGGGCACCAATTCCATTCTTGAGGGTGGAGTTCTCATGGACTAATTCTCCTTTAAAGATCTCACTGCTTGATACTATTACAATTAAATTTCACCAAGAGTTTGGAAAGGGACAAACATTTCAACCGTAGGAGTCCCTGTCTAGGTAAACAAGGGGCCTCCTCAGTCTCACCCAAGTCATACAGGGAATGTTGGTTCTCTGCAGGGGCCATCTTTTAAAACACCTACACCACCTGAGCAGGGTTCTCACTGTTCCTTTTCCGGGAGAAAAAGGCTGGGTGAAGTCAGCATGGTTACTCCAAAGCCTCCTCTTAGTTTCCATCTGTTGGACTAGTTCTCTGGGCAGCCTTCTCATTTCCTTTGCCCTGTAGAAAGGTTCTGTTTTAATGGCAGGAGTGGAAGGTAGCAAAGGGAAAAAAAACACAAATCCACAAAAATAAGGGAACAGAAAGAGGGATGGACATTCCTTCTCATTCAGACTGAGAACAGGACAGGTTAGGGTTGACACCAAAGCTGTTAAGGGCTACAAGCAGAATATCACAAGCCATGGGCATAGGACATGATGTCTTACTGGTTTGCAGTTAAATAAACCACTGACAATAGAGGCCTTTTCCAATTTTGGACCTTATTTTTTTCCCCTAGACATTATGCTTTTATGATGGGACAATTTCTTCCATAGCTATGGAATCTAAGCCTGCCCTACTTCACAAACACACGCCTTCCCAGCAGTTCCAAGACATCCCTCCTAGAACGGACATCGGAGGCTAAAGTGCCTTGTGTCACAATTAACCTGCAAGTTCTCCATGTTCTTGGTAAGACTGAGGAAAGAAAATCTCAGATTGTGTCTTCACAGAGTGATATTCTGGGTGGATAAACGTTTCCTAATAAAAGTGATGGAAACTCAGTCGCTTTGACATTTAAAGCTAGACTGTACCAAGCTCTAGAATTGTGATGAAGGAAATTCTTGTCCTGGCAGGCAAGAGGAATTAAATCAACTAACAGTAAGGGTTCCAGAAGAAAGCAGTAATTCTCTTTGATGCTTTCTTAGGCTGTTCCCTTACTAACAGGGGAGTGCATTATTTGCAAAAGTTCGAGTTGTTTCATCTCCTTTTCAACGTAAGTGAAGCATTTTATAAGAATATGAGACAAGTTTCATTATCAGCTTTACTTCTAACTTAAGCATTGATATCAGTATCGGGATGGTAACATCTCAGGAGCTATGGACCATCTCCTCAGAAAAATGAAAATACAATCATGCAAGATCCTGTATTCAATTTAAATAGTCACTCAATCTCTTGGAAACGTCATGCATAGAAACTTTGTGCACAGAACTGGGTTAAAATCTCTCTCTAGTGTGTACAATCTCTATTGCTCACCTGGAAGGTTCTCTCAGGTGATTATGTTTTGTAATATTTTAGAGGAAGATATTTTATCATGATGTTCACCAGAGTTTTTCAGCCAAACACAGGCATTTTCACGAAATCACTGTAACTGTTTAAAATTTGCAAAATTTCAAATCTGCCTTTGAGGAGCAACTAGTTCAGGGAACAACATGTTCACATGGATTGTGGCCATAGATGGGTCACCCTCTCACCAAGCTTCGTTTCTCTGGGTGGAAATTGTCGTCCCTGAAAGCGAAGTTCTCAGGACGCTAGATGAGGTCATGTGCACAAATGCAAGTTTTTGGTACATGAGATCACACAAATTTTAATTGTTACCATACATATTAATGCATAAAATAACTTAGTACACAATGAGAACTCAAGAAAGGTTTAGTGACGACATGTGAGAAAATAACTCCTCTCTTTTTGTCTTCATTTCTTCATGTGGAAAATGAGGGGTTTGTACTCTTTAATGTCTTGGGACACTTTTGATTGGACTGTGGTCCCATTTAAAATAATAGCAATATATAGCATTTGGCTATTAATAAACGGCTTACCTTCACCGTCTTGCTGTTGCCACAATCTTGCTCGCATTATTCACAGTAACTCACATCTCAGTGTCTGCAATGACAAATCAATGTGAACAACTTCCAAATCTCTTTGTTAATAAAATTAGAGAAAAAATTACTGCTGCTTGTGCAAACCTTTTGAATTTAACCAGTGTTTTCCCATACAGTATTTATGATACTTTCAAAAGGACCCGGGGGGTGCATTGACCACGTATTACTGGCACAGTCATCACAAAGCCACAAAATCAAGAGGACGTGTGATTATATGATTTTCCAAATCCTCATAGTTTGTCAACGGACAAACTTGGACCTGATCTGTTCTTTTCCTTTCTTTCCAAGTTCTTTTCCTTTTCCCTCAATCCCCCATGGTACCAGCTCTACCCCACAGTAGCTTGAACCCAACGAGCACCAGTTTAGTTCCTTGCTCTGAAATCTCTACCCCAAGTCCAAATGAAATAGTGCACCCTCCCAGCTGCTTTTCCATGAAGCAGGAAAATCAGGCTGATCCTGCCCTCCCTCCTTCACCTTAATTTCTAAAACACCACCTCTGAATTGCATTCTCCTAATGTCTGCAAAAGTCTGTAAAAGACCCTGTCTTCTGTTCACAAAGAAGCAGTCAGGCATTTGTATCTCAGGGTCCGGGGGCCTCGTGCAGTGTGTGGGTGTGGGCACGCATGAGCGCATGTGCACACATATTTCTCCCCTTGAATCTAGTTGAACACAGAGGCACAAACACTCCGTCTCATGACTGGGAACAGACATTCGAGGTTTGAAGCAAACTAGTGGGCTGGGCACTAACCAGAGCCCCAGGCTGACCCGGGGGAACTTCCAGCTACATATAAAAGTATATTTTCTCTCTCCAAGTCTTCTTGGTCAGGGTTGTGAGATTGGAGACCCAGGTCCTTCTGGCACTGACTGTGATTCCCGCAGTTAAACTTCTTCCTATACTTTTAGTCTCACTATTCAGTTAACGTCAAGCTCCTGTTTTGATCTTTTGAATTAGCTTCTACAAACAGAGAGATAGGAGGGAAGGAGAATCCAAAGTTCATTGATAAAGTTTGAATTTTTCCAGTAACCCTTCCTTAAAAATGATTCTAGTGACAATTTGTGCTGATCAACTTTTCCCAAGTATAGACTAGCTTGATACAAAAATGTCAATGAAAGGTACGTAGAAGGGTTTTTTTGTACTTAGTTTTTTTCTGTCGGTACCTTGGTATGAAGGTGGAGGTTCTAGATACAGATTTCCATCATCACTTACATTTAAGAGCTGCAAAATGACAGAGTTCCTTCATAGAGATGGAGGCGTTTGTGCCCCTGGGATAACATTGGCCCCCTGAGTTGGCATCCACGGGATTCTGGATGTCTAAATGCGCAGGCTCTCTCTGCCTCCAAAGCTCGCTCCCACAAGTTTAAGGACAACCAAATGTTCTCTTTCCAGTGCATGGTAGTGTCAGGCCCTGTCTTCCTCACCAGCATCCTGGGCTCGGTGTTTGAACTCCTCTTTTACTGATGGTGTAAATGCTTAGAGCATCCTATGGCTCTAAGAACAGGCCAGGCTTCAAGGAATCCAACTGCATGCCAGGCATAATTGGCCTGTCTTTTATAGGATCCTTTTCTGTTTTCAGAAAGCTTCTAATTTCCTTAAGGGATTGTGCGTCATTGAGTGTGGGTTGAGTGCTAGTTCCAGGTCAGTGGTACTTCAGTTTTAGTCTCGATTTTCCTAGTAAGCTGGGAAATGCTAAAAATGCCCATTATTGCCTGGGATATCCAGGTGCTGACCATGAATCTTCGTGAAGATTGAGATGCCACTACCTGGCTGACACGGTCCCAGCCTGTAAGTGAAGAGTCATCCTCTAGTTCCCAATTAACATGGTTGTTACAGAGTTATCAGAAGAATAGATCTTCATGCCAGGCTGAGAGTGACGACGGACTGAGTGGCGAGTCTGGGGTGAGCCTGGGCACTGCACCCTTTAATCAACATGCCACCCACACATTCCCAAGCCTCTGAGGCCGGGCTCACTGTCTGCACTTGTATAGGGCACGGCAATGCACGATGTGAAAGGTCTGGTCACATCTTCCTCCCACTTGTTCCCTGAGGAGCCGCAGGATCCCTGCTCTAACCCTACGATGCACCATCCCAGCTCTGAAGACCCATGTTGGTAATGATATCATTTTCCCTGTTCAGAAACTCAGTCTTACTCAGAATTTCCTTTGATCTGGTGTCTAAACTGCCACCGTTGTGTGAAGGAGGAAAGAGTGGGGACCATGTTCTGGGTGCATGGCTCCCCCCACCTCACCACACCAGGAGCTACATCCACTCGCTTCTCCAGAGCCTCCGAAAACTCAGATTCCCAGGGGCCCTGCTCTCAGAGTGAGCCACTCTCCAGGCCTCCCCACTTCAGCCTGTCCTGAGACTTCAGAATAAAACATTCTTTGTGTGATTGGGACTTAACTCTGAGCATACTCTGTTTACAGAAAAGTCGATCTTACATTACAGTACATAAATTCACAGATGAGAAATACCAGCGGAAGGCACAGAAGACCTCTGACTGCCTATGGATGGGGAAGTTACACTGGGTCCCATTTTACAAATAAGGCAGCATAATAAATAGACAGATAGATATTGATAAAGTGATTTGGAGAGATAAAATAGCGGCCTTAGTCATCATTTCCTATCACATGCTTTACAAGAGCGTGCCAGCTTCCTACTAACAAAGATTTTGGGGAAGAAGAGGAAGAGTACCATGTGCACCAGTGTTAGAGTAGAGGGGTGCAGAGAGGGACAGTTACAGGACAGGGGTGCAGAGAGGAACAGTTGCAGTAGAGGGGTGCAGAGAGGGACAGTTACAGTCAAGGGGCACAAAGCGGCCTTGGAACCGCCTGCCAGGACAGAGGGCTGAGATGTGTCACTGGGGGGCCTCTGTTATTCCTGCATCACTTACCATATTGTCTTCTGCCCTTTAATCCGCCCCTCTCTGACACAGTACAGTTTTGGGTGACCTTCCCTACAACTTAATGGTACATATCCCGTACATTTGAGTGATACAAACTCTGTGTATCCTGTGAACTTAAGCCCACACTTAAAACAGATTTTTAACAATTCTTCCCACCAAATATAAATTTGCATGGGAATTCTTCAGGTATGTAACTCTCCCCGTCTGGGCTTATGTTTTCCTTCTGTGCCTAGAATACTCTTTCTCCTTGAAGCCTGTACTTAATGCTCATCTTTCCTTCAGCCTTGCCCAACGTCTCGGCATATCAGAGAATCTTCAGTGGAGTCCCTGAAGGCAGCAGGATAAATTGAACAAAGCCTGGACTTCAGTTCTCATCCTGTTTCTGACAATTACTTACAAGAGCCAGGACACTTAATGAATCTTTCATAGCCTAAGTTTTTGCACAAGCCGCACCTAACGCAGATTTGTTATTAGTCTGGGTTCTTTCTTCTCCTATCAAGGCAAGAACGCTGCCTCCTGTGTTGTATTACGGCACAAATTGCAGAATCCTACACCTTCCAGTTGCTCTAATGTGAGGATTGAATTACTGTTGCTATCCATGCCACAGAGCAGTCACCTGCTAGTCTGGCTCGGACTGTGGAAATGTTCCATATTTAAAAGGGATAATCCAGAAATGGACTGTTTTGCAGTAATTCAAAGCATGACTAACTTGCTTTTTTAATACAAACTTTTCCAATAAGAGATATTTTGCATAGACAATTTCAGGAAAAGTTGTAAAGGATCTTATTTCAATCAATAAGAAACAAAAAACAATCCTTCCCCGGGGGGGGGGGATCGAAATACATTTAAACTCAGAGGTAAAGCTGAAAAGAACAGAGAGAGAGGGAGGAGTTCACATTCAGAATTTTCCATATATTGTCTTCATTCTCACAGCAGTCTTATGAGTTAGAAAACACGATACTCTTTTCGGAACTAGGTGATCAATTGTTACACTTGGGTAAATGAACACAGTCACCCAGCTAGGAAATGCAGGAATTGGAACATTAACTCTAGTTAGTGAGAATCCACATTTTGTCCACACGGGGAATTTCTCTATACAGGAGATGTGGGCAAGAGCTGGCTGGCGTGAGTCCAGGTGGCCGAGTCAGGCCCTGTGACGTGAAGCTCACGTGGTGGGCTCATCAGTGCCGACCTCAGCCACGCTTCCTCCTCTCTCCCTGCCGGGATTTGCCCAGCGTCCTGTCCCCAGACAACTCACTTTCTCAATGAACGGTCTCTGGCACATCAACCCCACCCGAGCATCTTCAGCAATATTTAGCCCTGAAAAACCTCCACAACTCAGAGGACAAGACTCTTCCAGCAAAAGTTCAGACATACTGATAGTCAAACTGATTTGGAGGCTTAAAACAAATAATACATGGGCAACCAAATGATTCGACTGACATTAAGGTCAGTTAAAAGACAACTGGGCAAGGGAAGAGGAAAGAGCTCAGTGGTGAGAGAACAAGAAAGAGTGACAGTGTCCGGGCAGCTCATGTCCTTCCTGGGAAGCCCCCTGCTGACCTCCTGGCTCGGCAGTCCCAGGCTGCTGTGCACACCCTGAGAATCCGGCTGAGGAGTTACTGCTCACAACATCTTTACAAGGGGAAATGCCAGGAAGAAGTCCTAGTACATTCCATTATTAAAATTAATTAATTTTTAAAATTTGTACTAATGTATGGGGCGCATGTGAGATTTTGTCTCATAGATATGAAGCAGCAGTATCATGGGCATCGATAAACTGAGCACAATCCGCTTCCGTTAACTATCGTCACCTACGCTGCATTTGAACATGAGAAACACTCTCCCCTGTAACTCTGCGCCTGTGCCCTTTGACCCACTTCTCTTTACCTCCCGGCCCCCCACATTCACCCTCCCTATTAACGCCAAAGCAGGAGACGGAGCAGAACTCACATCTGACAGAGGGGTCTGCCGTGACAGCCAGTCCCTCAAGTGGAATGGAAAGACACCAGCATCAGGACATCAGAGCATCATCTCGGCGTGTGTTTCAAAATGAAGAGAAGGAAACTGGGGTTATGCATGTTCTCGGCATAAGGGGATCAGCAAGTGGGTACAAGGTTCCACTAGTAGGGTGGTCCTGACCCATCGGTGACATTACTGCCACCTCCAGATATCTGGATTTAAGACACTTGTGGGCAGAATGATTATTTTAAGTCTTGTGATCACTGCACAGCTCACTGACTTTTTTAATGAAGCAAATATTTAAAAAATGATAGTGTTCCAGTTTACAGATGAAGATAAATGCCGTTATTTATATTCCAAAGGTACTGAGATGGTATGCGCACCTGTGTTCATGGTGATTGCTTCTTCGCAGACCATTCTGGAAAACACTCATCTTCCGACTTTGATTTCGTAATGCCTTTCCTATACACAGCTCACCACACTTACACAGAGACATCACAATGTGTGGTATTTTATAGTAAGAAAAGAAAAATGGTAAAATCAGGAGTGTAAGAAAGGAAAGAATCACAGAATTTTAGAGGTTGCATGATGATTAGCCCAATCTGTGTTTTACGGACGAGAAAGCTGAGTCATGGAGGTGAAATGGCTTTTCTAAAGGTCGGAGGACAGAATTGAGCCTCGTCTGTCTCAAATTTGATGCCGCTGGAGAATGATTCTCAATGGAAACCCTTGAAACAGTCACCACTCTCCAATACTCCTGCCGTCAATGAAGGTAAGTCAGCACTTAACTGGTTTCACTCCAGTATTTAGTGCTGGAGAAGCAGCTGAGGAGGCTCCTGCCCCTTGTAGATCCACAGACCTGATAGCTGCTGTGCTGGCCAGCTCTGATAGCTATTCAAAGCATCTCTGACCTGGGTGTTCTTTGCTGCAAGAGGAAAACATTATTAATGAACATTCAGAATGTCACTTCACCTAGTTCCAGACAAGCTTTTCAAGCTCGCTGGTGTTCCACCAGCCTTGGGAAAGAGCCAGGTGTGAGGCAGCCTTTCAAGCTGATCTTAAAAGTCATAGTCGATAAAACCTGCGGCTTTCCCACATGGGTTCCTGCTGAATTCACCTTGAGACAATCTGCGAGACGTTGACAGAATTCATTTCTTTTTCTTACCAAAATCCAGTTTGTAATTCTTAAAATACGGATTGGAACAGATGGAAATGTCTTTCTCCATCTGGGTTTCCTTGCTTCTCTTCCTTTTCAGAGAATGACTGGGTCTTGGGATCTGACAAGGAAAATAATACTTCTGAAGATTCACTCTATATTAGGCCTTGTGCATATATTATTTGTTTTCTTCCAACAAGTCTGTGAGATAGATCTCATTATCTACATTTCAGACATGAAAACTTACACTTCGATTAACTTGGTTTTATTTTTAAGGTCCCCTGTCTAGAAAATGGCAGATATGGGATTCAAAGCTGGTCCTCTTGACCCCACGGGTAAGGTGACCTCCTGTGCCGGTGTTCTCGCAGCCTGGGTCCCTGGACTCATCAGCTGGACAGTGCAGCTGGTTAGCGAAGTACATTCTTCACCACCATCCCAGATTTTTTGTACAGAGGTTAGTGGTTTGCACTTTGATAAGCCTTCCAGGTCACTGTGATGAACACGGAGTGTGCAGTTCAGTTTGCGCCCCAATTAGGCTGCCTAATTGGAAAGGAGAGAATTCACACTTTTGAATCCTTCCCAGTAGACCATTTCACAGGAGGGTTGTCTCCTTATTCAGCTCCATTTGCCATGTATGTATAGGTACATGTAAGTGTATACACACACACACACACACACATACACACATACATACATACATATGATAAAGGTGTTAATGTGTTTATAAATGAGAAAATGTTTACCTTTTACTTATAAATCCAGTTAATGAGAATAGTTAGAAGAATCTAGATTTACATGAATAAATAGTTGCATTTGGTCAAAGGTTCCATCTCTCTTTTTTAAAATTGCACAGCAAATGGTCTATCCTCGGGGATTCTGCAGGTGCATTTGAAAAGAGTGTGTATCCTGCTGCTCCCGAGAGGAACAATGCATAGGTCTCTGACTCTCTGCTCTTTTATAAAGCGAGGCTGAGCACAGAGGCCAGTGTACATCATAAGAACTTTGGAGTCCATGTCTGTCCATTCCCCCATCTAGGCAAGGCAGGGGGGGATAGTTCTTAAATGTTGATATTGCTAAAGGCCTGGGTGTAATTCAGCTTCTGGCTCTTACTTAGTAAATGTGACCTCCTCGAAAAGTCACTTGATTTCTCAAAGCCACCATTTCCTCATCTGTGGAAGGGGGTGATAAACACACCCCTGGTATCAAAGGGGCTGTGCGTAAGGTGCCTCTGCAAACGTTACATAATCGTTTTGATCTCTGCTTTTATTCCTGAAGTTCTCTGACATCTCTCGCTCCCCTGAAACAGGCGATGCGTGGAACAAACTCGAGTCACACTGTCCCCCCATTAAAGGCAGGATTTTCTCCAATCCTTTCACTGTCCTCAGTTTTTTTCATGTATTACATTACAAGCCACACAGTATCACGTTTAGCCACGGTGACAACATGCCTAGTCTCTAGGATTTTCGCACCTGTACAGCTTGTCTAGCTAATTAGCATTCTCATTTGCACACCTTCTTAATTTCTAATTTTACCTCAAGTATCATGCTTATCGTTTTTGTTCCCCTCCCCCATCTAACAATTTCACTTGAAATGCACCCCCCCCCGTCTTCAGCTGCTGTACTTGTCAGATGTTTATGTTGTCATCTCTGCCACTGAGCCCTAAATTAGTTGCTACCTGAGTTTAAGGAGGTTGTGATTCTTTCCAGTACGCCAGTGTCTCTTTGCTTTTTAATCATCGCACTGCTCCACTGTCTGGCGGGTCCTGAGTGTCCCCAGTATTTCTAATGTTGCTGAGCCAGGTCCCAAGGCTACAGAGAGTGTGATGACCACATTGGGAAATGGAGTTGATACCCAAGCTCAGAAATGCAGTATTCCAGGCACCAAGCCGGTGCAGGGAAGCAGCCTCTGGGCTGCGTGGTGTGAAGTCCTGTGGGCCCTACTCCTCTTGAACTTCATTTGCTTAACTCTGCTCTAATGAGCACACACTAGAATTCTGATTTAGACCAAAGATTTCCCAATTATTAAAAGTGCCATAGCATAGAGGGAAGCCTGCATGGGTTGAGAAGGGACCTGAGGATATGAGAAAAAGTGATTGAATGAAAAAGGACAAGTGTGTTCTGAAGGACATTTTAAAAAGAGACCGGGAACCACAGATCAGGTAAGAAAAATAAGAACCAGGGACAACTCATCTTCTGCAAACACCAAGCAAAAAATGCTGCACACTAGATGGCAGCAGTGCCCCATGTTTCCTTCCAAATTAAACCAGGCCTGATATTGGGGGTGAAAAAAAAAATCACAGAATTCACACAGATGCAACCATATTGCCAAATCAACCTGTTTTACTTGAAAGCTGTTTCCCACCCTCCTCATATTTATGACCAAGAAACAATCTGGTATGAATCATTGTAACTCTCTAATATACGATCTGGCCATAGAAAATACCTCAAATAAATAACAGCAAAAATGAGCAGTTCCTGGAATTTGAGACCACCTTTTCTCAATGATTAGATTATTTGCAGTCTTGGGAAAGGAGGTGGCATCAGGAAAGCAAAATTTCAGGAAAGTAAAATTCAACCTGGAGCCTGTCAAGACCGTGCCTGAAGGTGTTCAGTTTCTTAGGTCAGACTTGATGTTCCCGACGGGGTTCCCAATAAAGTGGAAGTCACCCATGAGTCCTGGCCCAGGATGGTTAGATTTTGGAAGCGTTTTTTAATGGCAGAAATCTTTCTTGGTGACACGAGTCATTAGGAACGGCAGTGCAAACACAAGACACCATTTCTCAAGGAGAAGTCAGCTCTTTAGCTCCTGAAAGAGATCAAGTTTTCCTGATGAGGAGCTCCAAGTGAATTATTGGAGCACTTAATGGGTCTTGAAAAGCGTTTTTGTCCACTTCTGAGTTACAGATACTGCAGGCACAGAGGGCTGACCCTCATCTCAGCAAGCTTCACTCAGCCTAAAGAACAGAACCCAGGGTTTCCAAGAGGAATTGCTCTGTGACTGAGCTTTCTGCCTTCAGGTTCTCCTCCCAGGGACAGCCAAGGCAAGACAGAGCTTGGCACCAGGGAAACGGCAAATCCTACGTAGGACTTCTCATACTGGGAAGCTTCCATGTCTACAAAAGAGAAGATGTTTTCAGTGGCTCCAGTTCCTCCCTGTGTGTTCTGAGGGGACAGAGAAAGTCCCACTTTGGTGCTGACGTTCCAAGGTTGTGTCTTTCACTTTCTGGATTCACAGTAACATTCTCATGGAGCCTAGAAACTGCAAGGGTGGGCCGATGGGGAATGTAAGAAAATTAAAACAGGGGTGTGAAACATTGGGAGGCTATCAACCTACTTAATCCCCCCAACTGGTGGCGATTAAGTGGAAATGCAGATATAATGAAGCAGTCAGTGAGCGGCTGACAGCAATGGACTCTCCGTTCTACCCAGGCCACTGACTGTGTGAGGCACACAGTAGGACCTTTACCACACTCCGTCTCCAGGAGCCAAGTATGACCTTTCTCTAAGTCGTGGGCTTTCCATACTCTGGCCCCTGAAGTCCACTGAAAGGACTAAACCATTTTGGTCCAGAATAGTGAATTCTATAAATGTCCCTTTGTGAAAACAAGCATTCACTTGTGGATTTTCTATTATGTTACAACTTCTCCCTGAAATGTCTTGCCTTACACATTCCCCAGAAATTGAGGGAATACTTCCTCTATCTGGGGAGCTGGGTGACATCCAGTTTACTGTAGCAACCATTGCTATTCCAGAGCTAATGTTCTCTCCCTGCTAACGTGATAATTTTGCAGAATCAGGGAGAACCGGTCTCTTTTCTCTTAAGGTCCCTTCTCAACCCTTTGAATTTTATATGCAGTTTCACTGGAGGATGTGCTAACGAACCGGCTCTCCTAATCAGACCATCATATTAATCCCTCATTTTGAATTTTGTATGAACCCGAAGTATGTCCGTGGAGGAGGTGGTTAACCCTAACACAACCGAAAGTCCATAAATTAAAAAAAAAAATGTGTAGCTCCTTGCAAATAATCGTCTTGTCAATTAAAAAAAAAAACAAAACAAAAAAACCAAGTGTGTGTACATGTGTTCCTTCCTCGAGTTAGAGGTTGTGCCCCTTCTGTTTTCGCTTGCATTTCTGCTCTAAGTTACGCAGGGGCTTCCCTCTGGGCAGCAGAAAAGAGACATCAGTAGGTGGAGACCGGCCTCTGCCCTTGCAGACACCCTGCAGTCTGCTCCAGCCGCGGGGTTCGCATTGCTTCTCCCCCGTGCGCGGGGGCTCCCCTCACCCGCGCGCACAACAAGTCTTGGCTCTCCAGGCTGCGCGCCGAGGCGCGGGAGGCCCAGTGGAGCGCGGCGCGGCGCGGGGAGCCGAGGGCCGGCGCCCGGGCTCCGTCTGGCGTTGCGCGGTGCCCAGCCTCGTTCCCCTCTCTGTGGGTAGGGATGGTTGAGTCCAGCCACCGCGGCAGCGGCTCCTGGTGCCGCTAGCAGCCTGTCTTCTGCGCTCTCCGCCTTTTTCTCTCCTCCCCCCGCGCCCCTCCCGCATCTCCCACTCGCTGGCTCTCCAGCTGCCTCCTCTCCAGGGCGCTCCTGGCCGCGCGCGCTCCGCTCCCCGCCTCGCGCCCTCCCGCAGTCTCGCCGCCTTGGTGCCTTCCTGCCCGGCCCCGGCCCCGCCAGCCCGGGTCCCCGCGCTCCGAGCAGCTCAGCCCCGCAGTGGCTCGGGACCCGATGCTATGAGAGGGCAGCGAGCCCGGCGCCCAGACCTGCAGGAGGCGTCAGATGCGCGGCGCGGCGGGGCTCGGGACCCGGCTCCCTCTCCGGCTCGCCTGGCCCTCTGGTGATTATTTGGCTGTGTTCATAGCCCCGCGGTTCCTCGGAGGAGACGGGCACATCCGAGAAGAGCCGCCGGAGTCGTGTGCGTGTGGAGTATCCGCAGACATGACTGCGCGGAGGCAATTCGAGCCGCTGTTCCTGCTCCTGTGCTCGGGGCTCCTCACCGCAGCTAAGGGTAAGAGAGGCTCGCTCCGCACCTGGAGACGGCCGAGCGCTCGGAGGCCCGGCGTGCCAGCCCGAGTGTCGGGGGGCCGCGGGGGACAGGGGAGCTGGCATCTGCCGGGCGGTTCTCCATCGCCGCGCTTCCCTCGCGCTCTTCCCAGCCCTCAACTGCCCCCGCCCCACCCCCGCCCTTCCTGCCCCTCACTTGGGCTAAAACGACGCGTCTCTCTTTTCTCGGTGGTGCTGGTTGTCGGGGAGAAAGGAGCCAGCAACCGAACGCGAGTTGGGTTGAAACTGCGCTCTAGCGGGGCGGCGTTGCTTCTCCAAGACGTGGGCACCCGGGTCGGGGCTGCTGGGGTAGTTCCCAGGACTTTTCTCCCCGGACCCGCCGGCCTTGCAAGTCCTGGGTCTCTGCAGGGATTTGGGGACTGACCGCTAAAGCTCCCTGCCGGCCGGCCTCCCCGCATCCCACACCCCATTCCTGTGTCCTTCCTCCCCTACCGACGGACCCGCCTCGGTCTATAAGGTCGCCCCCGCTCAGCTCTCCCCCGGACTCTGCTCCCTCCAAGTTGTAAGGTGCAGGCGAGGTGCGTGGAACAAGCGGGGAGTTCGTTCAGGTCTCCAAGTCAGCGATATTAGTCCCTTTACACCCCCGGTCGGGGAAGGAGACCCTTTGGGTGGCTTCTGGAGCTCGGGGCTCTGCGATGGTAGTTTTCTCCTGGAAAGGAGTTGGGGAGTGTTGCCTCCTAACTACCCTACAGGCTGCAACCTCAAGGCGGCTCAAGGCAGGCAAGAGCTCCGGCACTTGTCTGTTCTCTGGGGAAGAAAACAAGGAGGGGGGAGGGAGAGAATATTGATTGATTTTCACATTGGAAAGTGCCTGCCCTCGTTTTCTCATTTTTAGCCTCGTGGACGCTTCCTCTGTCAATGAACACTCCATGGCAGACTCTCCCGGGAATGTTCATATGTACATGGATTTTTTCCTTTTCCTTTTTGAAGGAAGGAGTCAATACCTGTGATTTTTAATAGCCGTTTGCTCTTTCCCTATGTAGAAGTCCCCTTTCCTCTCTAGATTCTTCCATATTCTTTTCCCGACAGTGGACAATGGTCCTCATGAAGAGTGATTGACAAGGTGAAGGGGACTAGACGTGGTTCCTTAGGGAACTCCAGATCAGCTTGGGGAGAGGAGATATGTGTAGGCTGGGCTTCTGCACTGGACGTCCAGGGCTGGGAAAGAGCTGACCGCTAGGCACCTGCCCTCCACTCAAGCCGCCCTCACAAAGGGGTGTCTGTAGGAAGGAGCCCCAAAGTCCTAGGGAGCGCAAACAGTGGGTCTTAGTCGCCCAAGCTCACGGTCCCTTGGGATTCAGGAGCTTCCTGCAGAGAGCCCTCCTGCCCTGCTTGTCCAGACAGGCTGCCTTGGCCGCTGACACCGAAACTGCCGGCGGGGGAAGCACCATAGGCCGAAGAGGGGCCCGGCTGGCGGCGGCCTCCAGTCGCGCTGAACTAGCTGTGAATTGGGAGGCGAAGCAGGACGCCTGGGGGGCAAAGAGAATTGTGCGCCTGGACGTGTGTCGGGGTGTGTGTGTAGCACGGGGAGAGGCGAGGGCCAGCGTGCGAACCCTGCTCTGTCCAGCTCATCCCCGGCGTGAAGAAACACCTGCCACGCAACTCCGCAAAACTTCCCGCCCTCTCCTCTGCGCTCAGAGCCCATCTGGGTCGTGGGCTTCCTCATTCACCGGAAGGCAACCCGGCCTCTGAGCACTCTCGGTTCCCCGAGTTCCGCGTGCTCCGCGCTCCCTTCCCCCGCAATTAGCAGAGGTTGCTGCGTGGAGACGGCAGCGTCCCGGCGTCCCGGCTCCGCTGCTTAGTAATCCGCGCACGTGTGCGCCGGGCGGATTCCTCCCCCCGCGGGTGGGGCGGAGGCAGGGTGGGGGGCGAGGGGCGAGGGCGAGAGGATGCGGGTCGTGGGCGGGGGCTGCTCTCCCTGGTCTCGGGCTAATGGGGCAGGGGGCGCAAAGTCCAGGGTGCGCGTGGGCCCTGACCAGCAGCGCCACAGAGGACAGTGCCCGTGGCGTGCTGCAGGCCCCAAACCCAGGCTATCCAAGCCAAGAGGCAGAGCCCAGCGTCGCAGGCCCCCGCGTGTGTGTGTGTGTGTGTGTGCTCCTGCTCGCGCATTTGTACGTGGGCACGCGCACAGGGGCCCGGGACGCTCAGACGCCGCGCTCGCTGCGCTATTGTCTGGTCCCCACGGCTGTGGCTGCGCGTTCCTTGTTTCCTCTTTATCCCCAGCAGGACCCGGGGTCCGGTTTCCTCCGTGCCCGCCGGGTCCAGTGCGTGTGGGAGTGGTCGCCTGGGAAGGGTCTGCAGGCCGGCGGGAGGCTGGTGACAGCAGCACCAGAGTCTCCGTTCCTGCGCTATGGCAACAGGGGTGGGGTCTCATTCCCCTTGCTGAGCACAGCGCAGGTGGCGTAGGTCGATCCTCTGCCCCGGGTGTGGGCTCTGGGCGCCTGCGCGCATCGGGGCTCCTCTCCAGGAGGGGACGGTCCGCAGGAGCGCGGGCCGGGCCGTCCCCGCCGGCAGCTGTGCCGTGCGCCCAGGTGGCGGCTCCCGCTGTGGCGACGGCAGGCGCGTCGTTTTTGATGCGTGGGGCACAGTCGTGACCTGTTTTGCGGAGTCGTGAGGCTGTGGGCGGCCCCAGTTGAGGTCATCGGAAGCGTTACCTTTGGTACCGGAGTAGCAGCCTCGCTTGATGGTGCCACGAATTCGGTGTTGACTCTGTTTCCCCTTGATTATTAATGGTGTTGTAAAAGTCGCATACAAAGTGTGCGTCTCTCTTTAAATTCCCATTTTGATGGACCGCGGGAGAAGCATATTCATAATCTAGTACATAGGTGGAGTAATTCATTCCCTGAGCGACTGCTGAGATCTCAGCCCTCCACCCAGGGCTCAGCTACCGGCGGTTCGGACAAAGTTTGCTTGTCGGTTGTTCGCTGCAGGGAATTACTCAGAAAGCGTCCTGTCAAGGAGCAGATGTGACAGGAGAAGCTCAGACCAGTCTCATTTTAGGAAGCCTGGACGAGAAAGGTAAACTCTTCATCAAAATAAGTATTCCTTACATTTGCCCACCCACGCACCCAGCAGTTGAAGCCCAATTTGCTGAATTTCCATAGAAAACATATATTTCAACAGCAGGAGAAAAAGACCCTCCCATACCTGCGCGCTTCTGTATGAGTTCCCTTTTTAAAAATTGACATCACCAGGAAGGATCCTGAGACCTTCCAATTGCTGATCGAATATTTGTAGGGAAAGGGGGCGTCACGTGCGCTTTCTCCTGATGAAGCAGGAACCCCTGTGCGTAAGAGGCTCTCCCAGAAAACCCCGAACCCTTCATGCACTAAATCGGGGGTCAGCTGATGTGGGCCGAGGTCTCTGCGTTCACGGTTTGCTGGGTAGATCATGGCCTTTGATTATTGCATTGTCAGGGGTAGTATTAATTTCAGTCCACACTTGGCAGTACCTTTGGGACACTCCTCTGGTTAGTTAACTTTTGGATTTTTGACTCCTTACAGAGGCGAGCACAGGCTAGTCTTTCTTTGGAAGTGACAGGTTTTGTAAACTTCAATAGGTGGAGGACAAGGTGTCATCAGAGGAGCCCAGAGAAGCAGACTGCAGGGGTGAGGAGTGGGGGCCTCCCCGGGACTTAAGCATCTTGCTGGCAGGGCCTTCTGAGGAAAGGGAAGGTTGTTTTTACACGAGCTTTCTGTTGGCCCATCACACTGGATTAGATGACTGCAACAACCATGGCCAAGAGTTCCTACAGGCACAAACAGCTCCTGTTGGGGGCAATGCTTCCTTAGTCTCCAGTTTATTATCTCAAACAAACACCAACACAGCTTTGAAAATGTCAAGAAAATGGTTCCGCTTCCTTTAAGAAATAGATAAACAAAAGCTCCGTGGCTGGCTAGTGCTTACTGCGGCCCATCCAGCAAATCCACTGTAGACATTTCTAAGCTGTCAAAATGCAAATGACATATTAAATACTCTATATTCCACCGAATTCTAAATGCGCCTCTGGTAGTTTTTCTGCTGAGCTCATAGTGAAAATAAGCCTTTATAACTTGCATACATGCAACTTAAGCTACCCTTCCCTTTGACCTTCTGTATGTCTCCTGATTATGCTCCTGTCCCTCCATGAGATAAAGAGTTGCAGGAAGTCCTTGCACACAGTAGATGCCAAAAATACATCTTCTTTTAGGTTAACGTTATTGGATTAACTAATAAATCAGAGGAAGATGTGGAGTAAAGGCACAGATATACTACAGTCAGTATTTGCACCTTTTGGTTGCATAGAGTTATTAAAATAACTTTGACGCCTAAGCTGGGAGAGTAGGACTCAGACGCAATGACCAAGTCAAACCAGTTTGACTCTGTGCCCTGGACACCAAAGCCACTACAGACGGAGGTGGAGGACAAGGTGTCATCAGACGAGCCCAGAGAAGCAGACTGCAGGGTGAGGAGTGGGGGCCTCCCCGGGGCTTAAGCATCTTGCTGGCAGGGCCTTCTGAGGAAAGGGATCTTTCCATCTACTTTTTTATAACAGGAAGACTGGCCTGGATATGCAACCTGATGCACAGAAGTAGATGTTTCGGCTGTGCTAAAAAGAATTAATCCTGGAGGAACTCAACCACCTTCCTCTGCTTTCAATTGCACAACCACTGTGCTTACTGGTTATTAATTTCAGAACAACCCATAGGTAGACAAATAAAAATTATATTTAGATATTTATGCCTAAACATAAAGAAGTTTTCACACAACGTCTTTGAAATGACCTCACAGGACCTTTGATTAATTTCTACTTATGTCTTTAGGGTGGACTTTATTCCCTAGTACTGAGGTTGGTAAGCAACAGAATTAAACTTCCTTTCATGAAAATAATAGAACAAAGATTTTCAACTGGGATGCCATGAGAGAATCTTAAGTGCTCTGTGAAAAATTTTTAAAGATTGTTAATTAAATTATTTTTGAAAGAATTTCAAAACATACTAAGTATAATCTTTGTTTTTACTCTTTTTTTATTGTTGTTCATCAACATAATTTAAGTGTGCTGTGGAAGTTTAACTACAGGTTCAAGTGTACTGTGAAAAACACTGGACAAGAAAGACCTTGTATAATTGGGCCAGTTGACATTGATTATAGGAGCTTTATGGAAATAATGCACACCTGTTTCTCCCCCCAGCAGATCAACCTCTTTGAATGCAGACAGAGAGTGAAACGCTTTTCTTTCTGAGCTCAGCTACAATTTTCTTTAAAGCATTTGTATCAACCAGAAATTTCGGGGAGATGAAAATGCCGTCAGTATTTTAGGGAAGTTTCTGGATCTTCTTTATTCTCAAACATCTTTGTTCTATGGCTATGAGAAATTTCATCATCCAATAGATACCCTGTCTCATTCACCTATTCTGAGGAATAACATTTCAGCAAATTAATTTGGGTCCGAGTCAGTATTACTTTGACCCACAGTGATAACATTTATCTCCATCTAACACGTCTTCAGAGAATGAAAAACAAATGAACAAACAAACGTGAAGGCAGGCATGGACAACTGTTAAAAATGACTATTAAATAATTTATGTCATGATACGTTTTTCAGTTTCTTGGTTGAAATCTTCCTGATTTACCTTGTATTAGTTTTAGCTTTGGGAAGTTACAAAAGGGAAAAAAATATCAGTATTATTCCATCCAAAATCGTGTAGAATAAAGGGGGTATTTCTATTTTAAGACTCGTAATCCTGGTGCGGCGCCTGTGACTCATCGAGTAGGGCGCCGGCCCCATATACCGAAGGTGGCAGGTTCAAACTTGGCCTCAGCCAGACTGCAAAACGGAAAAAGATCCGTCAACTCTGTGATGGCTACGGTGGAGAGTTTTTTTTTTTTTAATTAAATCATAGCTGTGCACATTAGTGCAATCATGGAGTACAATGTGCTGGTTTTATATACAATTTGAAATATTTTCATTAAAGTGGTTAACATAGCCTTCATGGCATTTTCTTACTTATTGTGTTAAGACCTTTATAGTCTGCATTTAGTAAGTTTCACCTGTACCCTTCTAGGATGCACTGTAGGTGTGGACCCACCAATTACCCTCCCTCCACACATCCTCCCCCCTCCCTTCCCCTGGGCTATAATTGGGCCATAGCCTTCATAAGAAAGCTATATACAACCTGTGTGTGAATCACAATCACTTGTTTTCACTTTGATTGAATGGATATTCCACCACCTCTCACCTACTGGAGTGATTCTCAGTAAGTTTGTTTGGGATGATGGAAGAAACGTGCATTTTTGTTTATGCCCTTCCTCATCTGTATAATTCTGATACAGAGATACAGATAATCTTAGAAGAAAGTCACACTGGATACTAGGTAGTTTGATAAAATATGAATTCTAAGTTTGATGTAGCTAAAATTCCATGAAGATCTCTCTCTCTCTCCCCCCATATATATGGGTACACACACACACACACACACACACATATGCATTAACTTTGAGATGGTGGCAATTCAGTGTATAGAATATGATATATAATACATAAATCATAACCTATAATGTATGCTTTTACTGTATAGCACGAAGTATCTACATTTATCTAGATGTTATATTCTTCATATAATATATAAAGATAGATTCTTTATTTTTCTATCTCTATCTCTCTTTCAATTAAAGGCATCAAAATCTAATAGACTTTTCACAAATTCTTCACAGACTAATTAGCCGAAACTGATTTTGTGATGAATATGCCATATAATGAAATTGTGCAATTAATTCAGAATTCTTCTTTATCATCAGTGCTTCTGTTATCGGTGTTCATTATTCTCTGCTGTCTAATCTTTTTTTTTCTTAAATGATCTTACAACAAAGCCAAGATTCAAGCTTTTTGTCCATATGTTTATATTAAGGAGAAACTTCAAGAGATAATTATATTCCTTCATATGAAAGTAGTGTTTGAGTGAATTATTTTCTGTTTTTTTTTTTTTTTACTGTTTAGAATACTCTGATATGATTAGTTATGTAAGAAGGAGCTAAATGTTAGATTAAAATTTGAATTATTTGCTGTGGGATCTCTTATCAATGAAACCTTTGAAATTAATTGTGAATTCTAAGCAGTCTTTTTACAGACACTGGGAGAATGCATATGCCTTTATTCAGAGAAACTTGTACTAGGTTTAAAAAAATATATATTATTTTTACCAGGAAGTGTTTTCCGTTACCTCTTACATGGGAAAATTTTTCTATATGAAGTTGATATTTGTGTAAAGTATATGGAGGACTCTCATACACTTTCCTATAAAATTATATGTCCTTGAAAATCAATTACATAACTGGTTCTTAAAACCTTGCTTTTTGGCTCTGCGTGGATTTTCAGTTCCCTTTTCCATCAGTAAACTTACCATCAACACAATAAACCTTTAACCAACCCCTATACAAATGAATAACCTCCAGGATTAGAGCAAGCCAAATGGCTTCTTCCTGTGAATATAATGGATTCTCCAGAACTTGATATTCACTTTTCTTTCAAAGAATGAATTTTGTATGTTCAAAGCCCATGAACAATTTTTGCCACCATGTTTCAAACTATTCCTTTTATTGGGGTAGAAAGTGATATACTTTGAAGTATAATACAGCCGAGGCTAGTTAAGACTTTCAGGGTATGATTGCCACTTCACACAGAGAAGAGGGACCTTCAGGTGTTTATAAGAAATTAACTGAATTAAGCAGATACTTTTGCTCTGTGTCCTAGAAATGTAAATTTTGTTAACACTAATCTTGCATTTCTTGTTCTGTCTCATTCTTTCTCTTCTTTATAAACTATAATTATTAAGGACAACTTAGGACCAAGGAGTTTGCAGGTTACTTGTTCACATGTGTGCTCCATTTTGCATGGAAACAATGCAAATTTACATATATAATTCTTAATATTGTTTTGAGACGTAATTCTTAATATTTTAAATTTAGATATGCACATAATATCAAGAAAAAACCAGGTGAGAACTGTTGTCTTGTTACTGTTAGTGGGAATTAGTTTTATGGATTGATGTGTTTAGGTACCCAGGTAGAACTACTATCATTTGGGGAATGCACATATTTTTAGTCTATTTTTTCCCTAAACAATCAAGACACAGGAGCCAAGGAAGAGATGTTTGCAAGTCTAGGCTTTTAAAAGTGATTATAGTAGGGTGGCACCTGTGGCTCAAAGAAGTAGGGCGCTGGCCCCTTAAAGCCGAGGTGGAGGGTTCAAATCCAGCCCAGCCAAAAACTGCAAAAAAAGAAAAAAAAATTCATTATAGTAATCTTTTTTCTCATCTGAAGAAGTGCGGCGTGTACTAACTAAAATCACTCTGTTCCAGTGTAGCCAGAGTACATGAGCACTACTGTTTACCTAGATCACATTTTTAACAAAGATGTTTAATTCTTTCAAGCAGTTTCCATTCTGACTTCAAATGAAAGCTAAATTCACTCAACATAATATGTATTCAGATATTAAGGAGATTCTGTTGGAAATGGACAGTTGATGGAGCCTCAAAGGAGAAAGAAGAACAAGTTCAATGACAATGGTGAGATGTTGGAGAGAGCCAGTCCCAGGATAGTCGAAAGCTTTTCTAATTTTTGGTAGCACAGTGAGGGCCAGTTGAAGTGTCAGTGTGAACAGACGTACGGACATTGGTACTGAGTGTGCACGGCGGGGCCAGCTTGCCTCTCAACATTCACCTGTTGCTCCCTCAAGTTCAAAGGCCAGTTGTGACAGGAAATACACTATTTTCCTGGGACTATTTTCTGAAATATTCAGACATATGACTTATTTCAGGCCTTCTCTGAGCACACAGCTATGGTGTCTGATCATGGTGTGTCATTTATTTCACAGAAACTAGAATTTTTGAAAGTAAAAACTAATTTCCCCCCAAGTTCTCTGTTGCTTTGACTATACTCTTCCAGGATGTAATAGTAACAAACATTGGGTGTAGGAAAGAAAGCACTTTGTGGTTCACTGGCGAGGGGCCTCGACTTCTTCAGACGTGTACACGTCTCTGCACAGCACAGCGTGCCTTTCCCAACTGACTTTCCGAGTCTTCCGTAGTCTGAACTCGACCTGTCTTACAGCTCCGGCCTCTGACTTCCAGTCCGGTCAAACCACATAGATCCTAGATGACCTTAAGTTTTCTCATTGTGGAATTTTCCACTCCAGAATGGTGGAAGGTGATGTACTTTGATCTTTTTTCCCATTTATTCCAAGCCCCCCAAGTTTGAGTCCACCTGTAGTTCTCTCTCCCATACATGGATCACCCCCTCTCCCGTTCATCTAGACATTGTTTGGCAGCCTGCTCGGTTTAACAAACATGAGCTATGACACGGAAAACTGTGAAGTTTAGGGCCTTTTAAATAACCTGCCATTCTGCTTTGCTGGTTTTGTTTTTATTTGTTTAGATCCATTTTATTTTGTAAACTGTGAAGTCTTGGAGAATTTAAGGGTCTCTCGCTACTCTGAAGCTGTCATCCCCTTGTTCCTTACATTCATATTTCTTTAATGAATAAAGAAATGTTCTCAGGCCTGTCATCTATGCCATGTTTTCCATTATTTTTAGTGAGTTAAATAAATGCCTCAGAAGTATTTTGTGAAAATATTCATAGAAGACTGATGACCTAGGGAGGGCTGAGGTGATGATATTTTTGTGTGTGACTTATCTGCTAAGTCATAGTGACTGGAAAGAAAATAATTTAGCTTTGAAACCCTATATCCAACATATTATTTTGCAATGATTATTTGATTCCCTTGTATTTCGTTCCCGTTACTTTTTCTCTTTGTTATACAGAGGAAGGTATCTGAAGCGTTTGCATATTTTTCTTCTAGTGACAATAATTTCATAATATTAGAGCTTATTCAGCAGATATGCCAGCCTTCAATTGTCATTTTGATCTTCATGACTATTTTATCTCTCAGCTTTTTAATTTAAAAGAATTACATAAGAGGATTATGGAACAAAGAAGAACTAATCAGTCTCCTTCTCCTACCACTGCGATTACAAAATTTTAGCTTCCCAGTGTTCTTTTCTGGGAATAAGAGAAATGAAAGGGACCTGTTGTCAGTGTGTTGAAAAGAAGAAGCGTCTTCTGACCTGAAAGTAGACGAAATACAGCCAAGCCAAACTTCGGGATATGATTTATATCTCCTAAGAAATGTGTTTTTCTTTCAGTTTTTATGATGGATGGGCAATAAGAGGCCTTTTAAAAAGAGTCCATATAAAAATACTATAAAGCGTTTTATGACAAGTTGAAACGACTGTCATTTCTTCTTTTCACCTTTTGTACTGTCAGAACAGAACCTTTGAGAAGGGAAAAAGTCTATAAGTTAAGGATTTGGCATCATTTATTGCAGCCTTAAAATCAGAGTAAGAAATTTGAGCCACTTTTTCATGTCCTTTAATGACACGCTTATTCTTTGTCCCAGAATAAGGAAGAATAGAGACAAAAAGCCCAAGGCATTTGTAGCAAGATAATTTTACATCGTCCCCATTCCCTATGTTTATCCTCTCTGCAGGACCAGATGCCACCAGGAACAACTCAAGAGCTAGAAAACTGAGTTGCGTAGAGGGACAGATTGGAAGAGCAGCCCTGCATCGTAATACTGTTTGTATTGGCTAAATATTGCTATGTAACATTATTACTGCAGACTTCATGGCTTAAAACCACACACGTGTGTTATCTTAGGGTTTCCATGGGAGGATCAGAGGTCTGTGCCCAGCTTGGCTGGGACTCTGCATAAAGTTCCCAAAGGCTACAAGCACTTGGTGGCTGAGACTTTATTCTCATCTAAGGACCAATTGGGGAAAGATCAACTTTTTTTTTTTTTAACTAATAGCTATTGAAATTTTATTTTATTTTTTTATTAAATCAAAGCTGTGTGCATTAATGTAATCATGGGGTACAATGTGCTGGTTTTATACACAATT
Source organism: Perodicticus potto (assembly GCA_963574655.1). Taxonomy (NCBI): domain Eukaryota; kingdom Metazoa; phylum Chordata; class Mammalia; order Primates; family Lorisidae; genus Perodicticus; species Perodicticus potto. The sequence continues at coordinate 87,132 of CAUYRH010030839.1, forward strand.
TGAAATGTTTTCATCAAACTGGTTAACATAGCCCTCAGCATTTTCTTAGTTATTGTGTTAAGACCTTTATATTCTGCATTTAGCAAATATTACATCTATCCTTGTAAGATGCACCGTAGGTGTGGCCCCACCAATTACCCTCCATCCCTCCATCCTCCCCCCTCCCCTCCCCTCCCAAGCCCCTTTCCCCATATTCTTATGCTATAATTGGGTTATAGTTTGTCATAAGAAAGCTATAAATTGGTTTCATAATAAGACTGAGTACATTGGATACTTTTTCTTCCATTCTTGAGATACTTTGGTAAGAATATGTTCCAGTTCCACTCATGTAAACATGAAAGAGGTAAAGTCTCCATATTTCTTTAAAGCTGCATAATATTCCATGGTGTACACATAACACAATTTATTGATCCATTCATGGATCGATGGGCACTTGGGCTTCTTCCATGACTTAGCAATTATGAATTGGGCTGCAATGTTTCTTAGCACCTTTCTAAATATTCATGCTGGCAAACCTGTTTCTTAATTTATCAATTTCAATATTTTTAGAGCTCCTAGGTTTTTAGTTCAGGACCTGTCAATCTTAATGCAGCCCCTGACCCCCCACAAATACATATTCCTTCATGCTATTGTCTCTTTTTTTAGCACAAATATTTATTTACCTGAGTACTCAGTTTTCCCATTATTGAATAGCTGAATATTATTGACTGTTGAACTTAGAAGTATACTATTTTCTTCTTTCCCAAATTTACCCTATTATTGAATTATTTTTGTAATTCTGTTTCTATTAATCTATTTTCCATTCTTCCAAAGGCTCAAATAAGTCTTTTTTCTTTTTTTTAATGTTAAAACATAGGTGATTCACATCTGTTTTCCCACTTCTGAAAAATTGCCTCTTACCCCTCCATCATCCTCCAGTCTCTCTAGGCCTCATGAACAAATGTCACCTGATCTGCTTCACTGTTTGATACTATTTTTGAATGCCCTGTATTTCTCTTTCTCAGTTTATTCTCTTGTTTTGCTGAAGCTCATCTTCCACTCTCTGTCTGGGAAAAAGTGCAAGAAAAACGCTTTTATTTTGATCCTTGCATATCTGATAATGACTCCTCTCAACCCTCACATCTGATTGATAATTTCACTGGAATAATTTACATCTGTCATTTGACTGGAATAACGGCCATTGAGTATCTCTCAATCCTCCCTATATTTTGACCACTCTCTTCCTTGTGCTTTCTGTCTTTCCAAGGTGCAATGCAAAATATCCCTTTTACCAGTCTCCTTTGCAGCTATGTATAGTTATACAACTTCAGCCTACCACACAAACCGGTACAGGATTTCTGTTCAGAAGCAAGTCGCTTGAACTCATAAAGAACAACAGTATTTCTGGTGAAGGTTCAGAGGCATGTGGCTTTCAGGGGGTCAGCAATTTCATAGGTGCTGGTGGCATTAGTAGTCGTGAATCCAGTGCATGTTCAGAATAAAAGGAACAAGTAAGCATCAAGGCCGTTTCGTAGTACAGCAGAACAGGGCTTTGATACTGGAACCTGAGCTTATTTCATTTGCCCTCCTGATGAGTCAGTGAGCTGTCTACTATCCTCGAAATTTTGTTTTTCTCCGCCTGCAGCGAGAATTTCTTTGTTTGCAACTGACACTAATACATCCAGCATGGAATTAAAGACAGAATAATTTTGTATCAAAAATTGAGAAGTTTTGTCTTCTTCCCCATCCCATCTTCAAATATCCACTGTTACTAATGTTGTGGGACACCTTCTTATTGGATAAGGGGATGTGTGTGTGGGGGATATTTCAAGCTTTCAGAATCTTCTCTTAACTCTTAGTATAATTTCTAGTGATATTTCTTATTGTGTATTTTTAAAATTTATTGTTCTGGGAATTCTTAAGTACTTTCTGGAAAACTGTTTCCTTCAGTTCAGGGAAATCTAACATTATTTCTCTAATAATTTCTGTATTTAGATTTTCTAGAACTCTGAATATTGGAAATCTAAGTGCAATTTTTATCTTTCCTCTTTTCTACCCTGTCTCACATTTTATTGTGATTTTCTGGATTTCTCAACTTTAATTACTATTCTTGCTTTTGGGGTATTTCCCCCTCCCAATTTTATCTTTAATTGGTATCTTTAATTTTCAAGAGGTCTTTTTTAATGCTAGGAGAGTATATTTTTTATTTATTTATTTTTTCATGGGACCAATCTCGGAAGACCTTTTTATTTATTTCTTTGTTTTTTTGTTTTAATTATTCATTTTTTTATTAAATCACAGCTTTGTACATTAGTGCAATCATGGGGTACAGTGTGCAGGCTTTGTATACAATCTGAAATATTTTTTTTTCCTTCTTTTTTTATTATTTTTTATTGAGTCATAGCTGTGTACAATAATTCAGTCATGGGGTACAGTGTGCGGGCTTCACATACAATCAGATATTTTTATCAACCTGATTCATATAACATTCATGATATTTTCTCATTTACTATATGAAAACATTTTTGATCCATATTTAGAAGTTTTCTCCTGACCCTTCAAATATGCTTTGTTTTTATTTTTATTAAATCATAACTGTGTACATTGATGCATTTATGGGGCTCAGTGTACTGATTTGATATACCCTTTTTTTAAAAAACAGAATTTATACTTTAGAGCAGTTTTAGATTGACAACAAAATGAGAAGTTACAGAAATTTCCCAAATACCTCTTGCCCTTTCACATGCGTATCTTTCTTATTATTAGCATTCTCCACAGATTGGTAACAACTGAGGAATGTGCATTGAGACATCATTATGATCTGAAATCTATAGTTTACATTAGGGGTCAGTATCCTGGTATTGTATACACTATGGGTTTATGTAAATGAGTAACAACATCTATCCACTATCCCAGTATTGTACAGAGTATTCTCATTTCCCTGAATATTTTCCATGGTCTACCTATTCGTCTCTCCCTCTCTCTCAACCTCTGGCAACTACTGATATATTTTTTTTTTGTTTCCCTCAGTTTGTTAGTTGACTTCAAAGACTGAGCTTACAGGGATTTTGTTAGGTAAATTAATTAGCTTCTTTTTGGTACCTTTTCAAATTGATATAGGCTTTAACTTCCTGTAGTCTGATATGTCAATTACAACTCCTCCATCTATTTTTCATCTGTCAAATATGCATGGAACTAATTCCACTCACTGTTGCCTATTCTCTTACCCTTGGTTATGAGTTAACATTTTAATTTCTCATTTATCATTTGGGCATAATTTTGGGAGGGTTGAAAAGCAAAAATATATTGTTGTCTTACATCTAATCAAAAATGTTCTCAATTTTTCAAACAATGACAAACCTTTCAATCAGGAAATCTGCTGTCAGCTATTAAAACAATAAAATGATCAACTGATCATACTTAAGAGGGAGGTATGATTATCTCTTTAACACATGAGAGAATGAAGTCTGGAGAGGTTAAGTAGCTCATGCAGAGTTCTATCCACTTAGCAAGTGGCAGAGTGAAAAACCAAAACCAGACCAGTATTATTCCAAAGGCCATGCTTTAACTATTATACTATGCTTTGTACATTGAGAACCTGACACATCACACATTCTCAGTGATGGCAACTACTGATCATGTCAACACACAGGGTAAAATTCTATGATTTACATGGATTTTATTTCTAGAGTGAGTAGAGTAATAGGATCATCCTTCTACATAGTATGTTGCATAATTTAGGCCTGATAGCAGTAGGTAGTATTTTTAGCAAATATATATGTTTAACATTTTGTAATAGGCAGAATGACATTCTCTCAAAGATGTCTACATTCTAATCTCTAAAAACTACAAATATGTTTAATTATATGGCAAGGAGAATTAAAGCTGCAGAGGAATCAAATTTGCTAATGAGCTGATTTTGAGCTATCTGAGTGGGCCCAAATTAATCATAAGTGATGTTTGAAGTAGAAGAGAGAGACATAAAAGAAATAATAAGGAGGAAGGTAGCATGAGAAAGGCTTGGCTTACAGATGCTGGTTTTGAAAATAGAGGAGTGGAGCTGTGAGCCAAGGAATACAAGTAGTCTCTGGAGGCTGGAAATGGCAAGGAAATCGATTATCCCTTATAGCTTGCAGAAAGAATACAGGCTTGCCAAGATTGATTTTAGTCAGATAAGACCCATTCAGATTTCTGAGTTCTATAACTGTAAGGTAATAATATTTTGTTTTGCTTTCAGATAATAACTGTGATAATTTGTTAGAGTAGCATTATAAGAAATGAATATACTTACTGACAAAATAAAGTCGAGTGAGTATGTAGAGTGCATGGTGTGCATATGTATAACTTATCAGGTGAAAAAGATGGTAAATGATTAGTAGGGAGAATGTGGGAAAGGGACATGATGAAATGGTGACCCCAGAAGGGGAAGGCAGCTCTGAAAGGACAGAACAACGGAGCTGCCAAGGCACTGCTCTGTGTGCTCGGGGCGGGAGGGAGTCCAGCAGCATCTTGGATTCAGACAGGAAAGTAAGTGACTCTTGGCGACCAAAATGACTTAAAATGCCAGTAAGCAGACTCTGTCACAGGACACCCAGGTTAGGGAGAACACAGGTGAACTAAGGAAAGGGGCAATAGCCAGTTCAAGTGGAACGTGAGAGTTAGGAGCTTGTGTTGTTCTTTGCGTGTTGAAAGGAACAAAGCTCTGTATAATCTCCCGATAAACACCGTTCATAGAGTGATTTTTATCTGTTCCACTAGAAAGGCTGGAAGTTAGGTGGGAGGGGTTTCCAGGTATCACCAACTGGGCAATAAAACAGTAGGGAAGGAAGCAGCTATAGTTTGAATGTCCCACTTAAGCTAACATTGACATTTAATTGCTACTGTAACAGTACTAAGAGGTGAGGCCTTGAAAAGGTGATTATGTCATGAGGGCTCCATTGTCATAAGTGGATTAATGTCATTATCACAGGAGTGGATTAGTTGTCTCAGAAGCAGGCAAGATGAGTTCAGCCCCCATTTGCATTCTCTGTTGCGTGTACTAGCTTGTACCTCCTTGCCTCCCACATAGCATGACTTTTTGCCAGATGCTGGTGCTATGATCCTGGACTTCTCAGCCTCTAAAACTGCAAAAAATAAATTTATTTTCTTTATAAATTACCCAGTCTGTGGTAGTCTGTTATAGTAGCAGAAAGCAGACTATAACAGAGCCAGAATTCTAATGAGATTATCACTGTGGCAAAGCAGGGTTCAGTCTTGCTGGGACCTCTGACGATCAGTTCAGGATATACCTCAAAGCTGTCTGCCTGATGAGTGAAGGGCTTATGATATTTATCTGCAAATTTTCCTTTGGAGTGGCTGGCGGCTCTAGGGATTTTACCTTTCTACCATCTATGGACTCCCCTACGCAGGAGCTGAGCATTCTCTGGTAAGTAGATAGAACTGACTGTAAAAAGCAGCAGATGCTTGAAGTAAGAATCCCTCAGCAGGTCTGGGAATGGTGTTCCCAGGGATTTATGTTCTCTTATGCTACCGATTATGATGCAGTTAGGATGACACGTATGACATGAGAGTCTAAGCTTCCTTACAATTGCTTCTTGCAAGATCTACAAGAAGAAAAACCAGACTGGCCCAAATGGAATAAATTTTTCCTGGCTACACTAATGAAAAATTACTCATTTCCTAGAGAAGAGGGTTTTGGAATTGATATAAAAAAACTATTTATGTTCACTTAGCATACCAGGTCTGTGTTTATACAGGAATCTAGATGGATAAAGGTATGGGGACTCAAATCTGAGTATTGTAGCCAATATGTCAGTACTTCAAGGACTCAAACAACATAAATAACAGCATTTGTACTACATTCAACAAGGTGTATTGTCTTATGAAGGTGTCCCACAATACATTTTACTTTCTTTTTCAAAAAACAAACACAAAAATCAAAACTCCAGTAGGCACACTTTTCAAAGAATGCAAATGGCAGGTGCACAATGTGTGGTTGAGGATGCAGGTCAAGAAGTCGGTTGTCCCTTTTTTCCTTCCCTGAGGGTAGAACAGCTGGGAGTTTCATCTCCATGCACTAAGAGCTACCATTTAAAGTCATAGCAATCTCAGATTATACAAGTTCACAGCAGGCTTGACTAACCATGACAGATGTAATGAACAATGTACAAATAAATCAAAAAAGCAAACATTTGGACCTATTTCTATTCTTACATTTGAAGACCAAAGTCAATTATATAGTGAGATTTGGCAAAATGCAGATGAAAAATGTTTACTTTTTATATATCATAATCTCTGGTATTTTACAAAAGGAGTATTAAAAAGATAAACAAGAATAAGTGCTCTAGCTTGGAATTTCATTCTGACATTTGCTGGCTTTGTCCTTGACCCAGCTATGAGCCTCAATTCTTTTTTCAGTCAAATATAGATAATGTATTCCTCAAGTATTTTTAGTGAGGAGAAATTAGATTTTTTCTTTTCATTGTAGACTTTAATTGAAACTTCATCTACATTTTTTTTTAGTCTCGAGATTTTTCAGAGTAGACGAGGCATTTGCATCATTGTAATTAAGTTCAAATTATTTACTAATGCTATTTTCAGTTCTATTTACTGTACTGAATGCCATTGATACAAAAAACAAACAACAACAAAGAAAACCTCTCATAGAACACGGATCCCTTTTGCAGAGTTCAAAATTTAGTGGAAGTATAGACACAAAATCAATTCAGTCCCTTATGTTATGGGCTATAATGAAAGCATATATAAAATATTAAAGGAACCCAAATAATGAGCTAATTGATCCTTTAAGGGAAATAAAAGATAAAAGAGGAGGCTAAAGAGAAATTAATATTTGAGCCAAGACTTCAAGAAAAGTAATTTATTATTGTATAAGGGGAGAGAGTTAGAGTGACTTGTTAAGAATTGTTTCCGGTATATATGCAGCAGCCTTAACATGTGGGGCCAACAGTTGTTATGATCTTTGGAAGTTTACCTCCACAAACTGTATCCTGAATCATCCTGTAAAAAAGCCTGTGTCTTTTATAACTGTGATACAGATAACTTGATCTTTTTGCTGAATGTTTTTTGAATTTGTTTGGATTAGACAGAGGGTGTGCCATTTCAGAGGTCCATCTGCAAACAACTTTACCATCTAAACTTAGCCATAAAACAGAAAATAGTGAAGACACAATAGATAGTTTCTAAGTAGGGAAAGAACTATCACAGATTCCAAGGGCTAATTTTCCATTTATTTTTAATCATAGAAAGTATCTCAGTGCATTTTGAATGTATGAGTATGTACTAGAAAAATAAAAGTTGAGATTTTTAGCTAAGCATGATGGATTCCACACACACACATACATTTTAATCCATGTTCTCTCTTAAATATGGACGATAAAGTAATTTTTTAAAGCTATAAATCCACAATAGCAAGGCAACAATATAGGGGCTGAAACCTAGCAGATGACTGGACACTGTCATCAACAAACTGAATGAAGCTGAAATCCAAACTGGGTGGGAGGTGAAGCCCAGCAGAAAGCAGCTGGAACCATATGAGGACATGAGGCATCTTTGAATTTGGGAATGTGAGTAGGACTGAAAGACAGGAATATCATTACTAGAAAGGATGTTGATGAAAGATTCCTAGGGAGATATGTCTATGTATGTATGTGTGTGTGTGTGGTGGGGGGTAGGGATCAGAGACAGCTAAAAGTTTTTAAATTATTTTTTAAAACCCTACAGAACTGTTTGAATATTTTAACTACATAAAAAATCATAAAAAATTTTTTAAAAAGAAGTTTTCTGTCTCCTCACTGTAGGACTTGACACTTAGGAAATCCTCTCAGCCCCTCCCCACCCCCAGAAGCATTTTGTTTTGGATACCTACACCTATGGATGTGTCTATCAGTGTAATTTATATTTGAGTATTACTTCAGTATTATGGAAAAAAGGGAAGGAAGGATTCACATGATAAAAAGGATATACATAAAGCAAAATTTTCTCTCCTTACTATTTTATTTTTTACAACTTTTCTTTAATAAAATGTCAAAATAAGCAAAATTCACTGTATTACAAACACTGATCTGGTTTTAGGCATTATAGTCTTAGAATAGAACCAGGGTTTTTAAGTTTCATTCTATCTCTGGTTCAGTCACCTGCAAATAACACAATGACTGATGGGCAGTTTTCTGTCAAATGTAAAGAAGTCTTACAATGCTGTTTTGTGAGACATGTAAGGAGGTTGAACAGAGCAGTGTGTGAGACTCCTTCCCTGCAAACAAGAGCCACGGGGAACTTTCTTGTTACCAAGATGTTCCTTATGTCCAAGATACACCTTGCATGTTGATTATATGACTTAAAAAGTAACCTGACATTTTTCTTAATCCAATTTTTTTTTCTTCCAAGTGAGCATGATGGCTTTTTAAAAAGTATTTATGGAGGAAAATCAAATACTAAATTGTGCATCATATTGTTTGAGAATTCTTTCTTTGACTTTTCTTTGGACCCCAAATCATGGTTTTTATCTCTGTCTTGAGAATGGATCAAGGTAATTTGAAATAAAGTTCAGTAAATAAGTTAGATAACGAAGTCAATAAATTCCATTTTGAAGAAATAAAGTTAGGGTTTTTTTTTTTGTTTTTTTGGAGATGGAGCCTCAAGCTGTCACCCTGGGTAGAGTGCCATGGCATCACAGCTCACAGCAATCTCCAACTCATGGGCTCAAGCGATTCTCCTGCCTCAGCCTTCCAAGGAGTTGGGATTACAGGTGCCTGCCACAATGCTCAGCTATTTTTTGGTTGTAGCCCTCATTGTTTGGCGGGCCTGAGTTGGACTCGAACCCGCCAGCTCAGGTGTATGTGGCTGGCGCCTTAGCCGCTTGAGCCACAGGTACAGAGCCTGAAAAAAATAAAGTTAGGGAGGGACAATAAAGGTTTGTGTGTGACTGCTGAGCACACAACTCAGCAGTCACACTGCTGCAGCAGATATTTTTTTCTAGGTGACTACTTTGAAAGAGTGCTACCCATTGGATATATAGAGTTTAACAGCTAACATATCTCATGGCTAAACACTCACACAGCTTAGACCTTATTGCTCAGGTGCATTTTGATTTGATGCTTTTATTATTATATTTTGTGTATGTGAAACTGCAGCCATGGCAGCTTCATTTATCTTAATTTGTCAACAACTATGAGGTTGTTATTGTATAAGTTTAGCGTAGCATCATAATCAATCAGATAATTAAAATACTTTTTTGTGTTATATAATGAATTTCATAATGGAGATAATTCACATGCATTCAGAGATTGCTGGAGTTTGCACAAAACATAAAGCAAAAGCTCAACATATCTTCGGAATACATGGACGAGAGCTCAGTTAGAGTTCTGGGGATTACTGGATTGCCAAGGGCGATCAGAAAGGTGATTAGAAGATGGGTTGGCTCGGTGCCTGTGGCTCAAGGAGCTAAGGCGCCAGCCACGTACACCTGAGCTGGTGGGTTTGAATCCAGCCTGGGCCCGCCAAACAACAATGACGGCTGCAACCAAAAAATGGCCGGGCGTTGTGGCGGGAGCCTGTAGTCCCAGCTACTTGGGAGGTAGAGGCAAGAGACTCGCTTGAGCCCAGGAATTGGAGGTTGCTGTGAGCTGTGATGCCACGGCACTATCCAGGGTGACAGCTTGAGGCTGTGTCTCAAAAAAAAAAAAAAAAAAAAAAAAAAGAAGATGGGTTAATTGTTAAAGATTCATAAAATTATGGAGTGTCATCCTTTCCAAACCTTGAATCAAATTCCCTAATTTTATAGAGGGCTAAATTGAGGCCCCGAGTGGTGATTTTCCTAAAACAAATGGTGGACTGGGATTCAAATTCTAGGGCTGTACACGTAATGATGGAAGCCTTCTTTTATTTCTTTGTAGTCTTTTTCCCTTCTCTAAGGTTCAGCTGCTTTTGAAGTAGATAGTTTTTCTCTAATGCTTTCTTGCCTAAAATCTCATCACTCTCTCTATTTCTGTCTTCTCCAAGCCTCTGTACTAAAATTTCCTCTCCAAATTTCTTTCCTCTTAACTCCAAGTTCTTTCATATTAAAGGGGAAGTTTCTGAAGACCTTTGATCTAAGCTGCTGTAAACCTGGCAGGGAGTGAGGTAAAAAAGCTAAAAGGTCTTTGCCTTCAAACCTTTAACAGCTGAAACCGCTGTCAGAGAAATTTCTAGCAATTCTTTTTTTAGAGAGAATCTCCCAGTCCCTTAGTATAATGCAACTGTCCTAAAAAGTTGTATTATAAAGGTAAGTAATCAGATCATTTTTCTCCTCCCATCAGGATTCTTATGCTGTATAGATCATGGTTCTTTATTGCCTGATTAGAGTAATAGGTGGAGAAGAGAACTGGAGGAAGCCAGGCAAACCTAAATTAATTTCATTAAGAGCCTACAACTAGGCATGGAAGAAAGGAAAATTCCAGAAGGCAAGAAAGAGCAGCAAGACATAGGGGATGGAGAAGTGAAACTAAGAATTTTGAAATGTGGGTGAAAAAAATTTAAACATCTCCTTCTGGAGTGAAAATTCAGAGAGGCAGAGATGAGAAGAGAAAATTTTAAGAACTTCTTTTTTTGGTATGAGTCATTAGATGCAAGTCTTCTTCTTCTTCTTCTTCTTTTTTTGCTTTACTAATAAGTATAGTTATAATGCTTTTCAAGTCTTTTGGGAGTTGAATTTTTGTTTTACATGGTGCCTCACCATGTTGATATGGGTCTTCAAGCTAGAGCAGGAAGACCAATATCATTTGGGAAATAGGGCTATTTTCTTTGATGCATTCCCTGTTTCCCACAATGCTTAGCCCAGTTTTTCACAATCTTCATTAAGAGGAAAAATGACTGTGTGTTTCAAACCAAGAGTATGAGCTAGAATGTAAATTTAATAAATTGAATTTATAAACAGTTGAGAGGAGGAAACAGTGACCAACATGCTAAGTGCTTTTACTTTATTTTTGAGATGTTATAAAGATTAACTATGGCAAATGAAATCTGTTGATTCCCTGGCTGGTTAGCAAGTCCATTTCCTGACCTATGAGATTAAATTTTCCAATAGCACTTTCGAGACACTGAGCTTACTAGCTCATCCTATAATTTGTCTATTTTATTTATGATATGGGTGAAGAGAAGTCCTATATGTACTTCTTATACACCTTTAATAAATATCCGGGACAGCACTAGAGATCCCTTTTCCCACCATAACTCCAAGCCCTCATTATCTGCTGGTCTGGAGTGTCACACTAATCCAGATGACTGTTTCTTTCATTGCAGCTTCTGTTTTCAATCACAATAAAAACAGAAGTGGCAGGATATTAGAGCAAAATGGATAGTGCTAAAAAATTATAGTTTAACTTCTCATTTATCAATGTAATTGAAAGTTACTAGCAGGGTGTATAGTGCCAGTGTTCCTATCAGGGCATAAGTAATTTATTTATGCAGCATAATTCATCCTTGTGAGGTTCTAATGAGGACTGCTTAATTCAGGTTTTAATCAAACCTGACAAATCATCATTGAAGTTGGCAATGGACTTGTTCACAGGTGCCATTTCCCTGCAAGTTTGACATAGCTCAGATGAGTCTCCTTCCCCTCATGTTCCTTCCAGACTTTGTTTAGATAGTGTTATATCAAAGCAAAACAAAAAATATACTGGTCCCTCAACACCAAGAGGCCAAGTGCTTCTCTCTCTCTCTCTCTCTTTTTTTTTTTTTTTTTTACTATTTAGTGCCATTAGTAGTAGCTGGTTTTATTTATGACATTTTTAAACATGGGAACTATTGAATAAGAAAAAAATGACTTTTAAATATGCAAATTTATCTTGTTATAAAATACATGCATTCCTTGAGCAGTTTCATATACCAAATCTCATTCTAATCCAATAATTCCCTCCATTCAGACAAGAGCCATCTGCTCACTGGCTGGGGAGGATGCACCAGCTCAGATGCACGGAGCAGACCCACTCCCGAAAGCTGACATCTCATTTGAAAAACAAAACCAGTCTTTTTTCAACAGAAAGGACCACAGTCAATGGAAGATTCATAACACAAAGAAGAATGGTGGTTTAATGAATGGAATTTAATATGTGCAAACATGGGAGTTAGGGCCTGCAACCTTTGCCACCACACATTCCAGGAGGCACTGAAGAGATATTTAATGAATTAGCTCCATTTTCAAGAATAGAATTATGACCTCTAGCCAGGCACAGTGGCTCAGGCCTATAATCCTAGCACTCTGGGAGGCCAAGGTGGGTGGATTGCCTGAGCTCATGGGTTTGAGACCAACCTGAGCAACAGCAAGACCTCATCTCTAAAAATAGCGGGGTGTTGATTCTTCCCAGCCATGAGCATGGTATGTTCTTCCATTTGTTGATATCTTCTGCTATTTCCTTTCTCAAAGTTTCATAATTCTCTTTATAGAGATCTGTCATGTCTTATGTTAGATATATTCCCAAATATTTCCTCTTCTTTGGTGCTATTGTAAAAGGAATTTTTTTCAAAGGAGTCTTTGATTTTGTTCTTGGCATGACAATTGTTGGCTTCAGGTTACACTACAAGGCTATAGTGATCAAAATAACATGGTACTGGAACAGAAACAGAGACATAGATCTATGGAATAGGATAGAGAATCTAGAGATAAACCCAGCCACATATGGTCATTTAATCTTTGACAAGCCTAACAAAAACATGCAATGGGGAAAAGCAGCGTCATCAAAAATAAGTAACCGGGACTTGAACAAACTAAAAGACTTTTGCACAGCTAAGAGAACCACAAAAAGAGTAAACAGACACTCCTCAGAATGGGAGATTTTTGCATGTTATGAATCTGACAAAGGCCTGATAACAAGAATCTACAGAGAACTCAAATGAAACAATAAGAAAAGTTCAAAAGATTTGAACAGAAACTTCTCCAAGGTTGACAAACGAATGGCCAACATACACATGACAAAATGCTCATCATCTTTAATTATCAAAGAAATGCAAATCAAAACCAATCTATTACTCTGACCCCAGCAAGATTAGCCCACATCACAAAGTACCAAAACACCAGATGCTGGATATTGATGTGGAGAGAAGGGAACACTTCTACACTGCTGGTAGGATTGAACTAATACAGGCTTTTTGGAAAGAAGTATGGAGAATTCTTAAGGAAGTAAAAGTTGACTAATAGTTTGATCCTGCAATTCCTGGGTATCTATTCAGATGAACAAAAATCATTTTACAACAAAGACATTTGCACCAGAATGCTTATTGCAGCCCAATTCATAATTGCCAAGTTGTGAACAAAATGCCCATCAACCCGTGAGTGGATTATCAAATTGTGGTATAGGTATACCATGGAATATTATTCAGCTATTAAAAATATGGAGACTTTACATCATTTATACTTACTTGGATGGAGCCAAATTACATTCTTCTTAGTAAAGTATCACAAGAATGGAAAAGTAGATATCCGATGTACTCCATACTAATATGAAATCAATACATGAACAAATACCTGTTCATATGAACAATGTTATAGTCTAGTTTGGGAGTAGAGGGAAGTGGGAGAGGACGTGGGAGAGGATGTATGGCAGAAGGAGGGAGGGTGGGAGGCAGGATCTCACCTAAGGTGCATGTTGTGAGGGTGTATAAAATGCCCCCTGAGTGAGGGGCTCTTCTACAAATGGAACGTTACCCGGGAAGTGAGAATAATGTAACCGAAATATTGTGCCCTCATATTAATTTGAATAAAGTTAAAAAAAATAGCCAGTGTTGTGGCAGGCGCTTAAAGTCCTAGTTCCTTGGGAAGCTGAGGCGGGAGAATTACTTCAGCTCAAGAATTTGAGGTTGCTGGTAGCTGTGACCCCAGAGCACTACTCAGGGCAACAGAGTGAGATTTTATCTCAAAAAAAAAAAAAAAGAATTATGACCTCTAAAAAAGCAAAATGTATTATTCTCACTTTATTATTACATGTGGCCTTTCACTTTCTAAACCGTTTTAACATGTATTATTTCATTTCTATTCACAATAAACACATAATGTAAGTAACACACAGAACAATGCCTCATTTTACAGTTAAACAACAAAAGTAGAGAGGGAAATTTATTTGTCTAAGGCCATACAGTTAGAAGTAATGGAAGCTGACTCAATCTCAGTGACACTGGCACCAAGACTGTCCTTTTTATGGCCGCAGTCTCTCATTAATGTTAGCAGAAACCAGTGTTTGATAGAATTCTTGCTATACCCAACATCATCTTTACCATGATCCAAATTCTGGAAAATAAGAATATTTATTTAGGCTAGCTTTAACTCTTTAGAAGATTGTGAATACAGGAAAACTTCTCATGTTATATCAAGCCTATCAAATGAAAATACTTTGGCTTATGGGGATACTAAGTGCTAACTGTGGGTATTAAACATACTGCTCCAGAATTTAATATGGCTGGTTTCCCTGTAAAAGTCATAGCAAATTCCCAGTCTTTTGCTGTAGCTTGTAGAAGCATTTAGCTGGAAGGAACCTAAGAGAATACATGAAAATACTATATTTATTAAGAGCAAAAGAAACTGAGGACCATTGAGGGTATTTTATTTATGGACAACAAATAGTGTCACAGTCTTTCACTGGCAGGGGTGTCCAAACTGCAGTCTGTAGGCCACATGTGAATTATGTGAGGACTTTTTGGCATATCTGTGATGGCGGATATCACAAAAAATTATGCACAGATCTCTTTTATTGCTCATCAGCTTTCGTTAGTCTGCATATTTAATGTGTGACCCAAGACAATTCTTCTTCCAGTGTGGCACAGAAAAGACAAAAGGTTAGACACCCCTGAGAGTTGACAAGTATTGTCTCTATGGATGTATTTTAAAAAGTAATTACCAAATTCTATGAGGCATCATTGCAGTTTTACACAGAATTGGGTGAGGCAGCACTTGTGAGTGGATTTCTTCCTTAAGCAATGGAAGCTGAGAATTAGAGCCAAATGGAGGCTAAGCCAGGGCATAGTCTCATCTTCTGCACGTGTTGTATCCTTACTTATTGAACAATGTCACCCAAGTAAGGCTATCTAGCCCTTCTGATTTTGGAAAAGTTATCTTCACTTTCATTGCAGTTATAAGTAGGTTGTAAGAAGTTTACTCCTAGCCTGTCAATACTAAACATGGAGAAATTCTGGAGATCACAGTGTGGAGGGAACAGCATGAGGAGGAGGCAGGCTGGGCACACCGAGGACAGGCAATTTCAGAGTCTGGGGCAAAAGCCCCAATAATTGGTTAACTTTTCTTGCTAACTTTGAGAGAATACCAAAACAGGGAGGGGATTGTAAAATGTTGAAATTTGAGAAGGCATTTAAAAATGTACATTTTCAAGAATGAGTCAAGAGAGCAGTCTGAGCACATGGGCTAATCTATCCTCTCTGTCCTAAGCCTCGTGATATTGCAGACTAATTTTTAAGCCCATAAACATTTTGGAAATCATGGAAGAGGCATCAGCAGGCAAGAACATATTATGAAGAATTTCAGGAAGATTAAAAGCAGATGGGTTCTGAAAGACAGAAAACCAGAAGAGAAAAAAAGTAGACCCAAGATGGCATGGAGAAGAATTGCCACAAAAGAAAACCTGGAGAAACTTCAATCTTAGAATTAAATGTATAGATCATAAATTAGTATTTGTGCTATCATTAAGATAATTTCTTAAAAGATATCCTATATAACATTTTTCCACAGCCCACATTTGTAAAGAAACTTTCAGCTTTAAATTTATTCCAGAATGAGATGTTGAGAATAGCTCACCAATTAGTGGGTTCTGCATATAGATTATTCTTATATGAGATATTGAGAATGAACAGAAAAGCAGGGTAGACTTTGAGGGTAACTGTGGATATTTATAATAGAAAACTTGGTGGAAAGGCAGCTCCTTTTATTTTTATTTTTTTATTAGATCACAACTGGGTACATTACTGCATTAATTAATGTATATTAATTAATGTAACTGGGTCTTTACTGCATTATTGGGTACAATGTACCCACTCTGAGGAAGTGAAAACAGATCATAACTGGGTACATTACTGGGTACCATCATGGGGTCCCAGGAAGTGAAAACAGATCATAACTGAGCTAACAGAGCTTTCTTTACTTTGGTTAACTTGGGAGACCTTATCTTGCCTTTTTTAAATTAGATCATAACTGGATACATTACTGCATTATGGGTTACAATGTATCTGCTCTGAGGAGGTGAAAACAGATCATAACGGGGTACATTACTGCACTGTGGGTTACAATGTACCTGTTTTGAGGAGGTGAAAACAGATCATAACTGTTCTCGGTAATGTACAGTAATTACAGTAATGTACCCAGTTATGATCTGTTTTTACTTCCTCAGAGCTTTCCTTACTTTGGTTAACTTGGGAGTCCTTATCTTGCCTGTTTGCACTCATCCATGCACAGTAAGGGGAGTTTGTCAATGTCACTTCACCCATTTATAGAGAAACTATAGTCCTATTGTTAGCACCCCCAAGTCATATGCACCTGAACTATCATCACCACCATGAAATATAGGAAATGAAACATCAAAATCTCAAAGGCAACTCAAATTGGGTGCTTCTAGATTTTCACTTTGAAATACAAAATGAAGCATCACCAAATATTTGACATAGATCAACAGTGTAGAGAGGAGGACCACATAAATAAACAAGACCAACTCCAGTGAAAACAGAGATAACTTTACAAATAAAATGTAACCTTAGACAAACTTATGATTCAACAATTGAAGATATTGGGGGCAATTTAAAATTCTTAAACAAGATGAAGAAACTGTGAAAAGTGAGTGAGAAAAAAACCACTTCCTATTAAAACAACAATAAAATAATCAAGGGAAAGGCTAAATATTCAGATGACTATTTTTGGAGAACAAATTAAAGATTCGAAAGTTAAATTTAAAGTTTAAGGTAAGATCAAAAGGAATGAAGGCAAGCAATAATCAAAGAAATTATAAAAGAAAATTTTCTTGAGTCATATCAAGGCTCAATTTCTTCAGTTTATAAAAACTCTATATATACTATGCTGGAGAAAATAAAAAAAATCCAGACAAATATTGGTTAAATTTTTGGACTCGAAAGACAAAGATAAAAACTAAAAGGGTCCAGAGAGAACAACAACTAAAAATTTACTAATAGGTACTATTGCTTATCCACCAGAAATCTGTTCCCTAATCTTCTATATTGTGCTAGAATTCTGCTTTTATCAGGTAATTAGTAGGCTGTGTACTCCTTTAGGGAAGGTAGACCTCTTCCTCAAGGGGAACTGTTGTGTTCTTATTCCATTTGCAAGAATTGGTTTGGGCATGGAAACGTAATTAAATTGTGGTTCCTGGGATAAAAGAAATATGTCTTTGGAAAAAAAGATATGCTATTTTGGAGAGAGAGATAAAAATAGACACACAGAATGTCGGGCGGAGG
This sequence comes from Perodicticus potto, assembly GCA_963574655.1. Taxonomy (NCBI): domain Eukaryota; kingdom Metazoa; phylum Chordata; class Mammalia; order Primates; family Lorisidae; genus Perodicticus; species Perodicticus potto. The sequence goes on from CAUYRH010030839.1 coordinate 104,568, forward strand.
AGCCAAGATGGTGATCTGTAGCCAGCTTTCCGCAGAGGTTCCCGTCCAAAAGGAGTGTTAAAGGACAGAAACTCAGCAAGAAAGCCGATGGTTTGGATCTGAGCCAAAAGAAAAGGTCGAAGAGCGCACATCAACCCTGCTGAGGAGACCTGAGACCCCGAGGATACAAACAAAAAGGTACAGAGCACATCACCAAGCGGACGGGAGTCCCATCCCCCATGAAGGAGGTTCACAGTATACGCCATACATCCATACAAACAAGCCAGCAGAGTCCGGACGTCCTCCCATTCTACCCCACGGGAGAGACCTTCTAAAAACCAAACCTCCTTCCCCTTC
>CAUYRH010030841.1:0-27208 GCA_963574655.1 Perodicticus potto
CTCAAAGTAGTTTTGATTTGCATTTCTCTGATGATTAAGGATGGTGAGCATTTTTTCATGTGTTTGTAGGCCGTGCACCTGTCTTCTTTAGAGAAGTTTCTCTTCAAGTCCTTTGCCCACCCTGAGATGGGATCACTTGTCCTTTTGTTGCTAATATGTTTGAGTTCTCTGTGGATTCTGGTTATTAAACCTTTTTCGCAGGCATAACCTGCAAATATTTTCTCCCATTCTGAGGGCTGTCTGCTTGCTATACTTACTGTGTTCTTAGCAGTGCAGAAGCTTTTTAGTTTGATCAGGTCCCAGTAGTGTTTTTTTGATACTGCTTCAATTGCCTGGGGGGTCCTCCTCATAAAAAGTTCACCCAGGCCGATTCCTTCAAAAGTTTTCCCTGCACTTTCTTCTAGTATTTTTATAGTTTCATGTCTTAAGTTTAAATCTTTAGTCCAGTGAGAGTCTATCTTAGTTAATGGTGAAACGTGTGGGTCCTTTTTCAGTCTTGTACAGGTCATCAGCCAGTTCACCCAGCACCATTTGTTAAACAGGGAATCTTTTCCCCACTGAATGTTTTTAATTGGCTTGTCAAAGATCAAATAGTGGTAAGTAGCTGGGTTCATCTCTTGGTTCTCTATTCTGTTCCATACATCTATGTCTCTGTTTTTGTGCCAGTACCATGCTGTTTTGATCACTATCGATTTATAGTAGAATCTCAGGTCTGGTAGCAAGATTCTTCCTGCTTTGCTTTTATTTCTGAGTAATGTCTTGGCTATTTGAGGTTTTTTCTGATTCCATATAAAACGAAGTCTTATTTTTTCAAGGTATTTAAAATATGACAATGGAGCTTTAATAAAGCTCCTATTAAAGCAATTCCTATCTATTGTATTATTGAAAAGCTAAGGGGAACAGATAGTACATGAAAGTTTTGAAGTAGTCTTCAGCCACGTGGTGAGTCAGACGGACACTGTACGTGAACTTCTGAATGCAGTCATCATCTAAATGGCTATGCATCAGGACTTGCTGGGAAGGCAGGAGGCCAGGCATTTGTCCTTCCTGCAAACTGGACAAGTGATACTCTGTGTGTTGCCAAGCAGGTCTCAGAGTGATTTCTGGGACACTCTGACCTGACCCTTGCACCAAAATTTCATAACTGAATAAGCTATTTGCCCTCGTAAGAGATGTATGACATTCTTATAATGAAGTGCTTAAATGTGCTATTTTCCATGAAAAGTAACTGAGTAATCTTAAATCCTCTTTTTATCCCTTTAAATATTCAAAATTTTAAATAACAGACAAACAGTATATTTAAATTATTATAATTTATAGAAATTCCTCTTAATGATCTTCTGTTAAAGTCAATTTTTTTAAAAATGAGTTTGGCTGATCTAAATGATAATATTGGAGGGGGTGAGAATGGTTGTTATAGTCAGGTATGCTCTAGAACTTATTAACAAGGGATTAAAGATTGCTTTCTGAGAACAAAGCATAAAATTAGCCATTATTGTATCCTAGTAGAAATTTACAAAGTCAATTTAAAGAGACAAGGTGACTTTCAAAGCACTAGCGCTGACTTCAATCCAGTGAAATGTGTTAACTTTATCATTCATTGTATTCAACAGACTTTTTTATTTTTTTGAAACAGAGTCTTACTCTGTTGCCAGGGCTAGAGGGCAGTGGAGTCATTATAGTTCACAGCAACCTCAAATTCCTGGACTCAAGCAATCCTCCTGCCTTAGCCTCCCAAGTAGCTGGGACCACAGACATGTGCCACTATGCCTGGCTAAGTTTTTATTATTATTATTGTTGTTGTTTTTAAAGAGAGATGAGGTCTTTATGTTGCTCAGGCTGGTCTTAAATTCCTAGCCTTAAGCAATATACCCATCTTGGCCACCCAAAGTACTGAGATTATGGGCATGAGCCCCCATACCCAGCTAAACAGACATTTACTGAACATCTAATATAGGATGGGAGCTGCTCTTGGCATAAGGATATAGCAATGAAAAAGATGCATTTGTTTCTTCTTGCAGAGTTTACTACCTAGTAAAGAGACAGGCATCAAACACTTCTTCATATGTATAAAATAATTTTCTTATAATCCTGATGAGTGCAACAAAGGAAAAGTATGGGTTTTAGTGCAACTTAAAGCAAGGGAAGTTAGCTTTGTTTGACAGAAGAGAGGGTTTTATTGGAGAAATTGACATATAAATTGAGGTGTGAAACTATGGGTTGGGGCTCGATCTACTGTTCCAGAGAACATCCCTACAGAAAGACTTAGAAGAAAGAAGAGAGGGCCCAAGTAGATGGAATGTTATGGGCAGGAGAGAATGGTATGAGATGAGGCTGGAGTTGAAGGCCTTGTATTCCAGTTAAACACGTGAATAGCACTTTATGAACTTTACCCAGAGAGAGAAGATTTTCTAATTAAAAAAAAACAGGGTCTTGGTCCCTTAATAGTTCAATTTATTTTCAGTTGTATACTTAGATGTGAGAATCATTTGGCTCAGCTTGGCTAAAGTGAGCGAGCTTCAAAGATTCTGGCAAATTGGGGTTTTGAGCCCATGAAAAAAAGACAGACCTTGGACCATGCTGAAGTTATTAGCTCACTGCCTTCCTGTGGGGAGGTATTCAGTTGCCAGCTGGTCTTTTCTAAGAAACACTCTGACATCATCTTTCTGTTAACGGTGCCCCTTTCTTGACCTTTTTTCTTTCTTTTTTAGTTGGCACTAAGGTTGGCAGAAACAGATGATTGGTAGATTTACATGCATTTTCCATGGATAATGTATAGTGATCCTAAAATTCCAGATGCTGGTACAATTTATAGAAATACATTTCATACCATTAGTTTATTCATTTATTTGTTCAACCAGTATTTATTTTATTATGTGTAATATGTGTATATTTTGTATAACTGGAGAAACAGTGCCAAGCAAATAAATACAATTTCTGTCTATGTATGGAACTCAATGTAAATTTTTAAGCTCTTGTTAGAAGCATTGATGTTTCACATCATGGCCATGATTTTATGTTGTCCAGGATTGGTGTGAGAGATGACTGCAATTAAATTTATTTTAGCTAATTAAATTTAATTAAAAAACACTCAGAGGTCATTAACCAATCAAATACACTCGCAGTATAGTCTACTTTGTTTAAAATACCTTAGATTTAGCACAATATAAATATACCCTTACTAAAGATTTTTATTTTACTGAGTGAGTGTGAATCATAAATATTTGGCATGTTATGGACTATTTCCTACTTCATGTAATCTGAAAATTGTTTCAGGCCCAAGGAAAATTCCAAAAAGCTTGGCGCCACTTTACCATCGCCACAGAAATTGATCCAAAGAGCTACCTAGCCTATGAAGGAAGAGCTATAATCTGTCTTCAGATGGGCGATAATTTTGCTGCCATGAAGGATATTAATACTGCTATGAAGGTAAAAAGTTTACTTAGATTGGCTTATTATTAGCCTAAGTTAACCCTATCAGTAAATATATTTAAGTAAGAAGTTCTCTGTTACTTTTTTAAAGTGACTTGTGGAGAATTTTTTTTTTTCCTGAATGATCACTGAGATAGTAATGGCTTGCCAATTTTATTTGCTTTTTAAAAATTCAGCAAATTCCTGGTAAATGTTGATTCTGCTTAGTAAATACAGTTTATAGTTTCTTGGTACATCAATATTATTTTGTAATACAAAACAAATGCACAACCTAAAATAATGTTTTAGGTTTGAAAGAATTAAGGAAAGAATAATGTTCCCCAGATTCTTCCTCCAGTGAAGTGACAAATAAAAACCTCGTGTTGAATGCAAAGACAGAAACTCTTTTTCTTCTAGCTTTTAGGTTTTGTTTATGTAAATTTGGGCAGAAGTCATATTTCAGATGAGAAGGAGGAAAGAATTGAAATGTAATTGCTACTACATAGGACCAATAAGCATGCTAACTATTACATCTAATTTCTTCTCTAGTTTAACATAGCTAAACAGGTAAGTTTTTCTGTTATGTCTATTCCATTGAATGGAACCGAGCAAAACAATAAGATTGTTTGTTTTATTGCAGCCCAATCAACAAAAAGTGTTGACATTGAACCAACTTCATGCCAAGTTCTTTCTCAAAATATTTGCTCTAATGGGCTTTTAACTGTGCTATAAAATTACTAGTTTCCCGCAAGTAGATTTCATAACATTCATTTTTGCAGACGTGAAATTGGAGATAAATACTATTCCCAGATGCTAAATACTCATACTATTATATTGCAGATCAATACTAAACCAGAATTCTTAACAAATCGTGGTGTGATTCATGAGTTTATGGGTCAAAAACAGAGTGCAATGAGAGACTATCAAGCAGCAATTTTGCTAAACCCCAAGTACCCGCTGGCTTACTTTAATGCAGGAAATATCTACTTTCACCACAGGCAGTTTTCCCAGGTAATGTGAGTTTTCCTTAACACTTCCTTTTTGAAATTAAATACTTTCTTTGTTATACATATATATTTCAAAATGTAATCCTTATAATGTAGGATAATAATTCATTAGCTCTTTTTAAAAATGTTCTTTTCAATAGGAATGTTTGTAATTTTTTTTAACTTCAGAATATTACAGAGGTACACATGTTTTGATTATATGAATTGTTTTTGTATAGTTTAAGTCAAAGTTATAAGTGGGCCCCTCACCCAGTAGTGTGCATTGTACACATTAGGTGTGAATTTACCCAACCTCTCCCTCCCCTCCCACTACTTGCTTTCTGTTGAGGTTTACTAACAAATGTGCACATGGGTGTTGATCGATTTATTCCAGTTTAATAGCGAGTACATGTGGGGTTTGTTTTTCCATTCTTTTTTTTTTTTTTTTTTTTTTATTAAACCATACCTTTGTACATCAGTGCAATCATGGGGTACAATGTGCTGGTTTCACACATAATCTGAAATATTTTCATCAAACTGTTCAACACAGCCTTCATGACATTTTCCCAGCCATTATATGAAGACATTTGTATTCTGCATTTAGTAAGTTTCACCTGTACCCTTCTGAGATGCACCGTAGGTTTTTCCATTCTTGCAATACTTCACTTACGAGAATGGTCTCCAGTTCCATCCAGTTGTTACAAAAGGTATTAGTTAACCATTTTTATGGCTTAGTAGTACTCCAAGGTATGCATACATCACATCTTATTAATCCACTCATGTATTGATGGGCACCTGGGTTGATTCTACATCTTTGCTGTTATAAATTATGCTACAGAAAATATTGGAGTGCATGTGTCTTTTTGATAAAATGACTTTTTTCCTTTGGGTAAACACCCAACAGTGGGGTTGCTGAATCATCTGGTAGGTCAACCTTTCATTTTTTGAGGTATCTTCATACAACTTTCCATCCATAGGGGTGGCACTAGTTTGCAGTCCCACCAACCGAGTATAAGTGTCCATTAATTTTGTAACCTGAGGATTTGATGAATTTATGTATCAATTCCAGGAGTCTCTTGGCAAAAGCTCTGGGGTTTTCTAGATCTAAGATCATATTGTCAATAGGGTGATAATTTAACCTCTTTTTTCCTCATTTGGATATCTTTGATTTCCTTCTCTTATCTGACTGCTCTGACTAGGACTTCCAGCATTATGTTGAATGAAAGTGGTGGCAGTGGGGAACCTTGTCTAGTTCTAGATTTAAAATGGCACACTTTCAATTTTTTCTCATTTAGTATGATCTGTTTTGTTGAACATGGCTTTTATAATATAGAGCTGTATTCCATCTGGGGCTGTTTTGTAAAGAGTACTTATCATAAAAGGGTATTGAATTTTGTCACATGCTTTCACTTTGTCTAGTGAGATGATCATATGGTCTTTGTTTTTGCTTCTGTTTATGAATCACGTTTATAGATTTGCATGTGGAACCATCCTTGCATCCCTAGGATGAAATCTCTTTGGGCATGGTGGATTATCTTTTTGATTTGCTGCTGAATTTGGTTTGCTAGAATCTTATTGAGAATTTATGCAGCTATATTTATAAGGGATAGTGCTCTGTAGTTTTCTTTCTTTTTTGTTGGGTCCTTTCCTGGCTTTGGTATCGAGCTGATACTTTCTCATAGAATAAGTTGATGAGAATTCTCTCCTTCTGAATATTATGTCATAATTTCTGTGGTGTGAGTATTAGATTTTCTTTCTAGGTCTGATAGAATTTGGCTGTGAACTTATCTTGGCTCTTTGAAATTCACAATCTGCTTGTCTGGAGCAGGTTTCACTCTTCTTCCTCCTCTGCCCTGTGGTCTTCCTCTGGTGTCTGCTAGCAGGCAGGAGCTCAAACTACTTTAGCTTCCCCACGATGTGCTGCAGGCTGGGAGCTTCCCTTCCCTGGATCCTAGTCTGGGCTGACAACATGGCCTTCCTGTGGGGTAAGGGGTATTCCGGGTGTATGTCGCAAGTGCAATCCACACTGCACTCTTCTCTCCATTCTGCCCACACTGGCTCCCTCATCTTGTAAGATTAGTTCAAAAATCTTCCCTCTTTTCCCCCAAACAATGTGATTGAGTCCTGCAGTATGAGGTCTGGACTGCTGGCCTTTTTTGGGTCCCTAAAGATCAATCCCTGATCATACCAAGGAGAAGTGTGCTGGACTCAAGTCTCCTATGGGGTGCTCGGGCACGTTTAATGTTCCTCTAATTCAGGTTGTGCCTTGTTCCGATGGAGAGACTGGGAAAGCTGCAATGGGGAGGGCCAGTGAGCAGGGAAATCATGGTTGGAGCACTCTTTTGTCTGTTGCTGGACTTTTGAGCCCCACTCTTTGTGGAAGCCTCAATATGGCAGCTCATTTGTCTCTTTTGGCAGCAAAAGGGGCAGGGAGAGGAAGGGGAAGAAAAGAGTCTAGATGGAGGAAAGATGGCACTCTTGTTGTCTCTGTCCCTCTCTCTGGGAGGCAGCCTACCTGGGTTGTTCAGGCTCAGGGTCACACAGATCCTCTGTGACCACACAGGTCACAGGACCCCTGGGGCTCTTGTAGTGTGAGCCAGTGTTGGGAAATGTTTGTGTGGGAAGAGGCGAGATGAACACTGAGGGGCTGAAATCCCCTGGGGAGGACAAAGGTCCATAGTGGGTAAAGAAGCAATATGGTACCCGTGTTCTTGGCTTGGGTCTGTGGTGATTAGAAGTGTCCTGCCGGGTTGAGAGCCTGATGCTCTGTCCATAAGACGCTCCCACTGGCAGCAGCAGCTTGTGGACTCATGGGGGTAGAAAGTCACCCTAGCATCACAGTAGCCTGCCACCTGTCAGAGATGTGAGCATGGGAGAAATAGACTCTTCCACCTACCCTTTTCTCTGGACTCCGTGTCTTATGGTTGATCTCCGCTGATGTCTTGCTCCTTCTTGTTCTGTTTCACAAGTTCTTTCTGGGAAGTCTTTTGTAGATTCTGGCATCCTTCCCTCAGAATTACACCCAAACTTTGCTTGTTTATTTGTCTTTTCTCCTTCATCTAAAGGTTTTTTCTCCAACTGAGATGCTCTGGCAAATGATATATCTGGTCAGTAATCCTAACCCCTGTTTACTTCTTTTCTGAGTTCCTTTATTGTGATTTATTTTTTCTCACCTGTTTCTTAAATTGTTTATTAACAATTTTTTAGTTCATTTAAAAACATAATTTTTAATTGATACATAATCATTACACATATTATGAAGTATGTGTGATATTTTGCTAGCAATATATAGTATGTAGTGATCAAATCTGGGTAATTGGAACATTCGTCATTCCAACATTTATCATTTTTTTGTGTGGGGAACATTCCAAATCTTCTCTTATAGCTTTTTGGAAATACGTAGTTATAGATAACTATAGTCACTTGCTTTGTGTTACTCTATAGTTGTTTTGGGGTCTTGATATCTTATCTCCTCACTCTAATTAGATAGTCTGCTCTTTAGGAGCAAGAATCATACTCTATACTTTCCCCCCTACATTTATTTACTCAGAAAGTCCATTCACTCCCATGGGTTTCTTCTGAACTCCTAAGCCATATTTATCTCCAGTTGCCAGAACTGGTTATTTTGCAGGTGCATTAAAGCCAAAATGAATTGATCTCTACATCTGTCACCCACTCCAGATTTCTTCATAAAAATTCTCTCTCAATTCAAAATATCACCTCCCATAAAGTCACCTGACTAGAAATGTCAGAGTCAACCATAACTTTCTCTTCATACTTTCTTTACCTAGTTGGTGATCTATTATGTCAATTTTGCTTCTTAATTTTTTTTCCATATATATCCTCTCCTTTCAGTTTCTGCTTAGGATTAGCCTTTATTCTTTCCCAAGTTATGCCATGAGCCTTAACAGCTTACTGACCCCTGGGATTAGTCTGGTTGACCTCAAAGGTGAAGCTAGAGGCTAGGTCAGAATTATCTAAGATATAATTCTGTTGGGCATGAATGAGGTTTTCATTGCTCAAATCTCATTGGCAGCTGTGATGCTAATGTTTCACAGGCTGACAAACCAAGGTCATTTGTCTTAAACTTTATCAAACTCAGATTACTCCCTGGATGGGTCCTAGAATTGTTGCTTTGCACTGTGAAGTAGTTGATAAGATTAAGGCAAACAAAGTACCCAGGAAAATTTTCTGTTTCCATAGATATTTAAGCATGCATGAAAGGGAGACCTTTACCTTTTAAATTTATTTGTCTTTAATGACTCTATGGGTATCAGGTACCAAATTATTTGGTTAAATCCAAAGTGTGGCTTGAACTTTTAAAATTTTTTTAGCAATAGGGTTCTATTCCCCCCAAATTGCTGACACATTAGCTGGGCAACTCTTTCATGTAAAATGTGTTCCATCCTCTGTCTTGATTTACTGGATGTTTAGGCTTTACAGTGCATGGGGCTTCGGACCATAGTTATAGTTTTGAGAATAGTTATTCAGATAATTAATCCATTGTGGTCTGGGCTTCTGTGGGGAAAATGCCTTCTATTCCCTACTCTCCTTCCCCTGACCCCATCCACTGTTTATGACTATACTAGAGAAGATTTCTGTTAGGAGGAAGGGTCCTTCAGCTGATCGAATGATCTCTAGGGGGATAAAACACGTATGTGACTTGGCTACTTGATTTTAAACCATGTTTGGATGAGCTACGTGCATGAATTATGAACTACAGATGACTTCGAAAAAATTGGTTCTATTTTTTAATTAATTGCACATAACATTTGCATTGGACCAAATGTTAAAAAATCAAGGGCATCCATTGTGTTTGTTGTCTTTAGCCTCTAATTACTTCATAGTTAATACTCCTATACTTGAATAGCTTCATTAAGTTTGTAAGTTTTCATTTTCTAAGTAATGTAATTTGGAAGCTGTAATAGAAAATCACATTGTACAAAGTTAGGCAAACTCCTAGTGTTTTACTGAATTCTAGTTTGCTCCTACCTGGCTGAAGCTATGATAATTTGTGGTGTCTGGTTGTACAGGTTTCATTGATCTTTTATTGGTGAATTAAAATGAAGCCCTAGCTTCATTTCTGATGACTGTGAGTGCAACCGTCTTTTTAGGAGTGAATTCTCTTCAAGCTCTTTGCAAATGGCTGCCAATTCTGACCCCATCTCAATAGATCCTTAAATTGCACTTAACTGTGGTATAGACTAGCTGCCATCCATGAAAGAAATGGATTAAATTATCTTGATTTAAGTGCCTTTCAAAAGTCAGAGGAAGCAAAGTTCATGGAATATTGCCTGAAGGCTATGTTGCTGGTCCACTTATAGACATTCGGAAAAGATGATCTATCAATAATAACTGAATGGGTCAGTTGTTCTCAGTATTTGACCTGTTAGCTCACTTAGCACTCATACCAACACTGGAAGTGGAATTCTGTTACCTTTGTTTTGCAGATGAGGAAATTGATGCAAATAGAGCTTTAGTAACTCACTCAAGTTAGAGGCAGGATTCCTAGCAATCTGGCCCCATGGTTTGGGCTCCTAGCCACCATGTGATCAACGTTTCATGTAACCCAAGATGGAAGTGAATAGAGGGCAGATCTTTGAGAAACATACAGGAAAATAGTTCAGTAAAGGAGAAAGAGAAAAAGATCAGAGAGGTAAGAGAAATATTAGTGAGAGGCCCTGTCTTGAGGACAGAGAAGGTTTTAATAAGCAAGGAGAGATCAAGAGTGTCCATGCCAAAAAAATGTCATAGAAGAAAAGAGCTAGAAAATGTTCATAGTTTGAGGACATCAGCAACCTCAGCAAGAGCAGAATTCATGGAATAAGGGCAGGCAGACAGAAGGCAAATTGTGGTGAACGAGAAAGCACTGAGTGTTAAATAATTGGTGAATAATAAACTATATTGGGAAAATGGACTTTCCCTTTAAGGTAGTTTTTAAAGTAGGAGCCAAATTTTCATCCATCAGAGTGTTAGAGAAGAGATTTCAAACTTGCATAGTAGGACGTCTAATGAGCATCTCAAGCTATTTGTCGTGAAGGGCCAGTTTCTAACAAATTTCCAATTTATTATAGATCAATACACATTGCTAAAACACAATAAAAATGAATTACTAGAAATAGGATTATGTGCTGGGATGTTATAGCCATGTCACAATGCTATAGAAGTTATCTAGTATTTACTTTCAGTTTTGATACTTACCTCTTCTCATAGTTGTAACAAATGGTTCTTGGACCAGTACCCCAATACCAATCTGCACCCTGTATTTTGGGAGCCCCTTTTTGGGTTGATAATGAGCTGTGAATAAGCTAGAGTCTTTGATCTTCTTGACAAACTAATTCTTCCTCTCCCTTTCTTATAACATTTTATAATATAACTAAATTTTTAATCCCTTTTGGTATGGCTTAGAATGTTATTTTTAAAATTCATTTATCTGTTCGGTTCTTACTCTGTTTTTATAGGCAAAGTGTTGCTTTTCTAATTTGTGTTTTAACTTTCTTTAAGGCCTTCTCTTCTCATTTGTGTTTTATGTTTTCTTTTTGGAGTTATGTATAGGAATACAGGATTCGAGTGGCAGGCAGTGGGAGAATTTCAACCCAGCAAGGAGGAATATTGTATCCCTGACATTGTCTAGAATAGCTGACACATGGTAATAACAAAGCTGACCAACATTTGTCCAGTTTTATTAGGGATTTTTACATTCTTTATAGACAATGCACCTCTTTATCTGGGATGAAGTGCTTCCACTGACCTCTTGGTACGCCACTGGCCTTAATTTTTTTTTTTCTTTTTGGAGACAGAGTCTCATTATGTCACCCTTCGTAGAGTGCTGTGGTGTCACAGCTCACAGCAACCTCAAACTCTTGGGCTCAAGTGATTCTCTTGCCTCAGCCCCCCGAGTAGCTGGGACCTCAGGCTCCTACCATAACACCCGGCTATTTTTTGTTGCAGTTGTCATTATTGGTTAACTGGCCCGGGTCAGGTTTAAACCCACCACCTTCAGTGTATGTGGCTGGCTTCATAACCACTGTGCTATGGGCGCCCAGCTGACTGGCCTTAATTTTAAGTTGGGTAAATGTGCTTAAAATTTGTGTATATCTGCCAATGAAAATATATTGAAATTATCATTATCTTCACCTTTTATAGGCCAGTGACTACTTCTCAAAGGCTTTAAAGTATAATCCAGGAAACAAATATGCTCTCATGAATCGAGCTGTTGCAAATATATTTTTGAAGAAATATGAAGAAGCTAAAGAAGATTTTGCATATGTAATTGAATGCTGTCCCTCTTGGGCAGCAGTATATTTTAACAGAGCACATTTATACTGCTGTTTAAAGCAATATGAAATGGCCGAGAAAGACCTCAGTAAAGGTATAATTTTGGTAATAATTTTGGTAAAATTACAGTTGTTGATGTGATCGTTTTTAGACTATAAAGAGAATCAATCACCAGGTCTTTTTGTCTAGATGAACTTACATAAGAATTAATATTTTTATTTTTTTTTTAATTATTTTTTATTGAGTCATAGCTGTGTACAATAATTCGGTCATGGAGTATAGTGTGCAGGCTTCATATACAATCGGAGATATTTTTATCAACCTGATTGATACAATAAATGAGAATTAATATTTTTAGATAACATGTACTAATGTAATAAATATAGATTCTTTTTTTTTTTTCTTCGACAGAGAATCATTATGTCGCCCTCAGTAGAATGATGTGGCATCACAGTTCCAGCAACTTCAAACTCTTGGGCTTAAGCGATTCTCTTGCCTCAGCCTCCCAAGTAGCTGGGACTACAGGCGCTCGCCACAATGCCCAGATTTTTTGTTGTTGTTGTTGTAGTTGTCATTGGCAGGCCTGGGCTGTGTTTGAACCCACCAGCTCTGGTGTATATGGCTGGCGCCCTAGCTGCTGAGGTACAGGCGCTGAGTCCAACATAGATTCTTTTAAGTAATATCTTTACTAAAAACTTTGGTAAGCAGTAATGCAGAGACTTATTAGGAAATGACACTCAGACAATGCCAATCTTTCAGAGAAAAGCATTATGCTGTGTTTCCCCAAGACAGCTTTCTTAAAAAGAGTCAATGTTTTTTAATTTGACTAAATAGTTATGTTTGAAGAAAAATGTTTCAAAATAGATAATGTTGAAGTTCCTATGTTATAAAATTTTGTTTTTAGTAAAGATGATATTATTTTTCAGTGCTAGCATAAACATGTAATGTTTTTCCTTTGCAGCCCTGTCTCTGATACCTAATGATGCTGTAGCGTACAATTTTAGAGCCAAGGTTCGCGGTAAAATAGGCATGATTGAGGAAGCTGTGGCTGACTATAACCAAGCCCTTGATCTTGAAGAATATGCCTCAATTACATAAGTACATAGACTGTGGATTCTGCAGGAATTACACAGCTGTTCTTCCTAAAACCAAAATGTATTTGTTGTTTAACAGGTTGCACTATTTTCATTATTGCATTCATTATGCCTAGCCTTCTATATAAACCTTTAATGCATTTTAACAAAATGTTTATTGTTATACATTCATTATAAAACTTTTAGATCATTTTCTGCATTTGCAAAATACCTCAATAATTGAATTTCTTCAAATGATGCAGAGTTTAAGTGGAAATGTTTCTTAACACTTAAAATATTTTCTTTAAAATGCATTTCCTTAAATTGACTTACTAGTATTAATTGAATTTATTTTAAAAGAAGACATTTGTAAAAATGAATGCATAACTATTAAAATTTGTCCTCGTTCTAATTTAAAATATCTTTTTTTATACCAGAGTTATTCATATTGCGTTTGGGGAAGCATGGTACGTAACAGTTTTACCATATTCTTGCTTGATGAGTGCAGCTGGAAGTGTGATCGCAGAGCAGGGACATCTGACACCTGTTGAGACAGGTGCAGAAAACAGAATGAAGGAGAAGCGTGGGTGGGGTGCCTGGACAGGCAGAGCAGGTCAGAGGCAGAAGACATCATATTGTACTGTGAGAGCCCCAGTCTACGTTCTTAGCATGCTGTAACAGTAAGATTTTACTCCTAGAGCTGAGTCAATGTCTTAGAATCACTGATTTCCAAAAATATCAGGAACCTTAATGGCCATTCACTACGAGATTCCAGACAGTGTTCAGAGTCTCTTCCTCTGCTCAGCTTTGCCTGGCTAATTTATTCTCAGGAAGGATTTTGTCTTCTATCTGGGAGGGGGCTTCGGATGTTTTATTATACACTTCCATGCACGGCCACCTCCTCTTTGGGAGTGCCTTTCACACTGCATGTCCTTGCTTGATGCTGTCTTCCTCCCTAGGCTGGAAACTCCATGAGGGCAAGGATTATGTCTCCCTGTTCACCAGTGCTTATCACAGTTACTGGCACATAGCAGGTGCTTCATAAATATTTGATGAAGCTATTAAAGAAAAGACAGTTCTGGACACTCACACAGTATTGCCCAACACAGATTTATCTTCTGTTCATTTCTATTGTAAGTCTCCACAACCTAGATTCTCCAGAGGTCCAGCCAGCGGCTACACATGTTCTCAGTGCTGTTCTGCTTAATGCTTTAGACTTTGTTCTTAGGGTCCACGCAGCATTCACTGTACCTACCTTAAACTCGCTCCCTCTCTCACTCACACACACACCAGACTTAAGACCACAAGATAAGATTAATATTACCATTAAGAAATGAAGTTAAGAAAAACCAAGATATAATAGGTGAGATGAAAGCAGCCTGCTGTGTAAGTGACCTCCCCTAAGGATTGGTCAACAAATAGGTAGCTGAAAACAGAACTCTGTCAAAGTGATAAGGGTATAATGTCTGAAATAATGATGTATCCACATCTTAGTCCGATCATTATAATCTTTGTAATTGACAGGGGTACAGCATGATCAAGATGTAACCCAATGACGTACAGGGCCTAAGAGACCATGTAAAAAATTGTTTTTAAATTTCAGATTAATGTGAGGGAAACAATTAAGTTGCAGTGTTTGCATTTGTTAGGTAGAGCCCCTGTTATCGTTGTGTCACACACCTAGGAGGTGTGCCATATACCATTACATGGTGCCCATTAAGTGGGAGCACACCCATCTCTCTCCCTTCCCCCCCCATCTTGAATTGAATGGAGTTTTTCTCTTGCCTGCATTAGATCATCTACTGACTCCACCATGCAAATTCTTAATTATTATCCTCTTTAAAGAAAGGTTGAACTCACCATGGGGGCATATAGTGTGTGTGTAACTTAGAACAAGGGGAGGATGTTTATATGCATGTTCCTGACTCTGTCTGCTAAACAATGAGCAGCAACATTCTGATCTTTTGACCTATTTGTTGGTAAATTCCCATAAAGTAAATGGAAATACCATTGCCATACCTTTAATTCACTGAAGCAATCAGACAATTCAATGACTTCTTTTTCCGATGTTATTCTATCCAACAAGTCTTCTAGGGATAATTTGGTTTACCATATGAACATATAGAAATATATGTACATATATATATAGTTGTTAGATTCCATTGTATGGTAAATCATACATATGCAGAGTATATTTCCATAGAAAGTCTTGCACGAGTTTTGTGCACCAGCCTTTGACAGTGATTACCTGTACAGAGAGGGTTTGATGGTAGAAGTTGTTTGGGAGGTTGAAGCAATCTTAAGTTTGAGTTTTTTAGTTTGATGCTTCTGCATTTTGTGATTGAGAATGTCTTGGTTTTATAGTAAGAAAAATATATAATTATCCACCATCCCAAGTTAAATAGCTTATTTGAAGCATCTTTTCAAGACTATAAAAGACCCATTATTGCCTTTTCCCCTATGTATCTACAGTGGCCTCTGAGTAGAGCAGGGGGGCAGGGACGCTTCTGGAGTCCCACTGGGCCAGTGGTCCTGCCCACACAGCATCTCAGGTCCATGCTTGCATCACAACTCTCTCTTACAAAAAACTTGGCCTTTTATTTTTTTTTTGTAGAGACAGTCTCACTTTATTGCCCTCGGTAGAGTGCCGTGGCATCACACACTCACAGCATCCTTCAACTCCTGGGCTTAGGCGATTCTCCTGCCTCAGTCTCCCGAGTAGCTGGGACTACAGGTGCCCGCCACAATGGCCGGCTATTTTTTTGTTGTTGTTTTTTGCAGTTCAGCCGAGGCTGGGTTTGAACCCTCCACCTTCGGTACATGGGGCCGGCGCCCTACTCGATGAGCCACAGGTGCTGCCCAAAAAAGCCTTAAAGACTGTTTTTCTAAAATACATGGGGTAATGTTCATAGTCACTTACATTTCCAAGGAAAACATAAAATTGGCTGCTAAACCTGTGGGTCAGTTGAGGTATTTGACCTTCCCAGAGCTACGGAAGATCCTGGTGTCTACAGACAATACTGGTTTACAAGTACTGTGAAAATGTAAAGAACTCTAAAGCCTCTGATAAAAAATGTAATCATGAAAAATTTTATCTCAGCCTATCTATCAACTTTATGATACAAAATGTAATAGAAAAAGTAATCTCGAGAGACCAGTGGTTTATGTGGATGATACTTGTAATTTTATAATCATGATTTAAAAGTAATAAATCACTAAGTGGAAAAAGCATCATTTACATTCCAAATACAAATGTGCTCCTCAGTCTTACTTCAGTTGGTTAATAGGTTAGATAATTCCATTTATTGCTACCATCTATCTCTTTCTAAAATATGTATTGTATATATTATCACGACACTTTAAAGTATAATTTTTACTTATATAATTCTAAGATGTAAGGGAAAGCTCCCTGTTTTATATGAAGCATTTTTTTTTCTTTCTATACCCTTCCCGTAGGAGACTTATATAAGTCTATTATAAATCAACTTGACTTATACATAAAGGAAAAGTAATTAGGAATTTAACTTCATATATATTGCATTCTGACTGCTACATAGAAGTTTTCTTTTTAAAGCCTGTTATAAATCACCAAGTGCTGAATTTCTGAGCCTGGGAGACCACATTTAGGTATGTTTGCTTTATAAGCCAGGAACAAATCTCTCCTTTGAATTTGAAGACCAAGATAAAAATTTTAGTATCTAAGTTAAGATATTTCATTATGCAAAAAGAGGTCTTCTTGCCTTAGAAATGATGGAGCAATGGTTTTGTTAAAGTCTCAGAGACCTATTCAGAAAATTGACAAATTCTATAGCAGAACCCTGAGCCTTTGAGATGTGGGTGTCATTTCCCGTGAATAATGTATGAGTTGTGTCACAGCTCAGCCGTGCCTCGAAACTCCACAGAATCCTGCTTTCAATTCCTGTGCTGTAATTTTACTACATTCGATCTTCCGTGGTGAGTAGACAGGGTGGAGGAAGAATGTTCGAGAATCGAACATTCTTGGCACTAGGAAAGAGTTTAGTAGACTAGATTTCTTACCGTAGCTTGGGTGTGAAAGTGTGATTTTTGCATAGAAGCTTCCCCGCAGGCTTTCTGAAACTGGATGCCTTTACAACGAAGGGAAAGAGTGAGTAGCCAAGGTGGATGGATTATCCCTGAGGAGCGCTAAGAGGGAGAGTGGGTGTGCAGGAGAGGAAGGGGAAGGAGGAGAGGTAAACTTAAGTTATTTAGCTGTGAAGTAACTTAAAATATTTTGAATAAAAAAGATACAGCTAAATCATAGAGCAGACCTTTAAAAATTTGCACGAATCTTAAGGTTAAATCACAAGACTTTCCTTTTTGGGGTGGCTGCTTTGGGATGTGTGGCAAACCCACAGGCTGGCATTCACTCTCACTGCTAGGAATTATGAGAGGACAGCGGCCTCTGCTACCACAGCACCCCAGTGCCACGGATCCCGAGGATGCCCTGAGGGCCCTCAGCATCCTCACAATGCATTTTTATTTAACCCATTCTGCAGATGAGGAAACTTGAGTCCACAGAGGCTAAGTGGCTTGGTGAGCTCCCACATTTAAATGTAGAGCCACAACACAAGCCCAAGACACCTGAGAAACACCAATTCAGGATTACTTTGGAATGAAAATACCAATAAAGCAAGCTAAAAAATACCAAAACCCTCTTTTTCAGTTTAAAAAAAAAAATCCTAGGATAGTGATTGTATGTAGACTAATTTCAGTTCTCCAAGTTCTTTCAGCAATACATGTGTTTTTGTTTAATATTTGAAGTGTCAGTGGGCATCCTGACACTCACTGCTATTTCAGAGATTGAGGCAGGAGGATTGCTTGAGCCCGGGAATTTGAGACCAGCCTGGGCAACATAGGGAGACCTTGGCTCTAAAAATAAAATAAAATAAATATTTTTGTCTCTAAAATGAAATAAATAAACTATTTTAAATGTCACCTTCCTGTTTACTTAGGCCCATTCTACGTGGTATAAAATCCGAGGGATACTAGAAATATTTTAGTGCTTTGCTGTCAAGATTTTTCTAAATGTTTTAAATGTATTAGCTGTTTAATTACCACGACCACCCCATGAAGCTATGATGATTAATAACTTCATTTTATAGATAAAAAACTGAAGCAGAGAAAAGTTGGGTTATTTGCCAAAAGTCTCACAAGCAATTTGAGCCCAGGATCTCTGTTTTTAACCAGGATGTTAAACAGCTAGGGAGGAAACGCACTAGTCCCGGTCCTGTACAAAGGAGCTACAGATATGTCCCCCGAAAACTCTATCTCTTGGCATCCCAGAAATTATATGTCTCCTTGAAGACTTTAGGACCTTCACGTTTTATCCTGCTTCGGAATAACCTAGACGCAAAGTAAGTGATTCAATTTTGTTTCAAAAATGAGGAAGATTAGAGGATAAAACTCAACCTTAAAACCTAGTAATTAGCCTCACAATGCTGGAGGGGTAGAGCTGCTACTAAGCCAGAACTTTATTTTCTAGATCCTAAGTCACTCTCAGATTTATCCCAGAAAGTTTATAGGAAAAAGAAAGGAATCTCCAAGAGGAAGTGGCTAATGCTGACCCAGTGCTCTAAACAGGACAAGGCTTTAAGAGTAATTTCTACCACTGAGCTCTCTTGTGACCCACAGGCAATAAACGATAGTCTTTTAAAACCGGCAATGGCTTCCCGTGTTCTTGGGCACTGAATGGGGAAGAACTCGATCAATTTCTCTACACTTGTAATGTCAAGAGGGGTCACACTCAGGGACCTCCACTATAAAAGAAGGATTGTTTGTGGCTATTGAAAAATCCTTGCAGAACTGTCCATCAAACTTTATGAAATGTGTGTTATTTAGGTATCGGTTTTCTGGATCTAATTTTTTCCCCAGAGAATTCAGAATCAAACCCTTTCCTTAGTGGGTAGTTTCACACTGACAAACATCGCGCAATTTCATTCAGTCTTTCTTGCCCTCTCCTACTTTTTTGTATTGACCCCCCCACCTTTTTTCTTGTCTTCATCTCCTGTTCCTGAGACTATAAATTCAGTATTTCTCAAAATAGAGTCTGTGGTTCACCTATGTCAGAATCAGCTGGGATGCTTAATAAAAATACAAATTTCAAGCCTTCCTTCAATTTTGCTGTATCAGAATCTTTGGGGTGGATGGAGCCAGGACACTGGGTTTCAGTAAGTTCCCAAGGACATGCCCATCCGTGCTGAAGCAGAGGAGATCTGGCCTCGAGGTTTTTCAAATGAATAGAGAAGGACTTGTTACAACACAGATTTCTAGGCCTCACCCCAAAGTTTCCTGACTCCTTTGGGTAAGAAGAACCAAGAACTTGCACTTCTATTGAGTTCCTGGGTGATAGTAATGCTGCTGCAGGTTCAGAAACCCCACTTTAAACTTAAAAACAAAACAGAATCCCACTTTAGAACTCTGGAGTTTGAGAAGCTTTTCGAAGTCCTGGTAAATGTTTTAATAAAACATAGCCCAGATTAATAAATATTAATCGTCTTAGTTGTAAAGATAAAAACATTACCTGTGTGCGTAGTTCCTCACACTCATCTGTGCAAGATCAGCCCAATGCGTCCTTCAGAAAGTGACCCCAGCGCCCCTCAGGGGATCATCCCAGATTCACAACACGAACGCCCTCTTTCCTGGGCCCCCACCCGACCCCAGCTTTCCACTTCCTCAAGGACACTGACTGATTTCGACATGGGTGCGCGGTTATTGGTGTAAGGGGAAGATTCACTTTTCCTACCACACTGCAGATTCCGCCAACACAGTGTTCATGCCTTTTTAATTGTTTGCCTGACAGTGTCTAGAGTGGTGCCAGGCGTTTTGGTGACGCTCAGGCAATGCATGAATTCTTCAGTGGGTGAGGGATGGATTTAATTCCTTTGAATTAGAGCTAGACTCTTAAGGTGTCCTGTCTTCCGCTTGGAGGATCTGTCCTCATAGCAGTGACCGTCATTCTTTTCTATCATTTCGCTGAGTTAGTAGGTAGTGCTTGGGAAAAGCCTTTTCATAGACAAACTTAGAAAAATCCAAGGAGCACTCCAGTAAGGTGTTGTGGCCCTTTGCTGGTGTCCTAGGAATACTTTTCTCTGTCAGAATAAGCTGGGATGCTTATTAAAAATACAGCATCTTTTCTTTTCTCTGTCTTCATAAAAGTGCATCTTCTGGATAAGCAGCGCCCACCTCCTGGGAACAGGTTAGAGACGCAGCATCCTGAGCCCCCCCTGGGCCTCCTGAGTGAGAAACTGCACTGTGCTACTCAGACTCCTTTTGACCGAAAAACAATGCTTAAAACATAGTGACATGTCAGTAGTGGAAGTTTTGGGTGCTTAGAAATTTGTTTAAAAAAATGTTTTTTTTCCCAAGACACTCTTGTGGTAACTGGGATTCTGCTGGGGGTTTATAATCATCATCAAAGGTATGTATTAAATGGGCATCATATTGTGTTAGATGGTATAAAAGAAACATAATTAACCTGAGCTTTACCACAAAACCAGACATCATTTATGTGGGTGAGCACAGGTTAAGACATAATTAACCACACGAAGCGTATAGATGCGGCGGCAATACAACATGAGTGGATTTGTTCTTGAAATTTTGTATTATTATTCATCCCTCATAATCCATACTTCTTTTGATTTCAGAATCTTCAAACAAAGATATTTTTAGCTATTAGTCTACAAAAGTTTGTTATTCAATAGCAACCTGGGCTGGTTATATAAAGACTGGTATTCCCAAGTATCTTTCCAATCTACTTCAATCTGTAACAAAAAAGAATAAATATCCTTTGATATGGAAAATTAGTTATGCTCTGTGGTACCCGAATAAAGGCATCTTTTCTCTGACGTTCATGTATAGCATAACTCATATATAAATGGGTCAGGCATCAAAGGCGTAATTAACGATCATAAGTGAGTTATCAAAAATAGGGAAACATGTTTATATGCTTTGTGTAATAATATTTATTCATAATTTAGACTTCAGAGTATATCACTATTATACAAATACAGAAATATTCATTTAAGCTTATTTGAGATTATTGTACTTAGAATATTGATCCTTCTTGCTCCCCGGTGAATGGATTATGCAATATTTAATGTGTGAGGCTTACATGGGATATAAACTTTCCTGGTTAATAAGATCTCATTCCTTTTATGGCAGTTGTGATTCTCATAAGATGCTCATTAGAAAGGTCAGGGTGGCTGTGTTGAAAGTGTGTTAGTGTTAGGATGAGCTTGGGAACTTCATATGTCTTGTTCATTGCTGTGTTCTTTTTCATTTCTCTGGGAGGTTTTACGTGACATAATTGAACCAAAGAAGAACAGGATCATTAAAAAGCTATTTTGGATATAGATGATGTTACTGGCTGCAAACATTCTGCTCCGATAGGCCCAGGAGCCTTAGAACAAGAGAATGTAGCAGTTAATTATAAGAATATTTTTTCCATTTTACATAACATTATAGATTTGGATAAATTATTTCTTTACTGTTGAAGGCTTTTAAATGGTCTACTTACTAGACATATCGTTGTTCAACTTGTGACACAGAATAATTTATTATTCATAATCATTTTGTTTCACTGCTGTTGTCTTTACTTGAGACTGTGGAATTGAAAACAACCAATGCATGCTACCATCCCTGAAAATAAAATGACCCTGTTTGTTATGAGCAGAAACAAAAAACAACACCCTTCTCCTCTTAATGGGAGTAGAGAAACCTCTTTGATGTGCGCTTTCCTCATTTACAAGATCAGCGCAGTGAACAACTGAGTCTCTCCTAAGATTTATTTCTCCTTGGGAATTTCACTTTCTTTCTTTTCTTCCTTTCCTCAACATAAAAACCAAGGATTCCTATGTCAGTAATGGAGGTCCCTTTTCATAGTAGGCATTTAATACATACTTACTATGTTTAATATTTGGGGAAAAACTTGATCCCTCAAAAAAGAAATAAGTTTTAAAGTGTGGACATGGATTTCAGTAATTCACAAAAGGTCCATGCTAACAGTCAAGATATGGAAGGTAGTTATGTATGTTTTACATCAGTAATAATCAGCCAACATGCCCTTCAGCCTTGCATTTTAAATATACTTATGTGCTTTAATGTTCAGAATTATGAACTTCTACATAAATGCATATAAGTTTCTTGATCTCACTCTTGGTCAGTTTTCTGAATCGAAGTAAAATAAGGTTGTTTCCAGAGATGAAATATTTCAAAAGACTAGGGGACATTTTTTTTTTTTTCTAAAGTGCATATCTGGATTTAGGTTTAGAATTGCATGTCTGGAAAAACTATTCATAATCTGCTTTTCTCCCCTATCCTTTATTTTTGCACGTATTTATTTTGGCCAGCTGGCGAGACAGATCTTTTTCAGGGGCTCAGCCTTCCAGTCTAAGTGCGGTTCTCCAAAACCAATCTTTGGATTAAATTCCTGTCTTACTTGCTCCGGTGTCTGAACGGTATTGATGTCAGGGGGGCATGGTGACCCAGTTGTCTGTCCCAAATGGCTGGTGGCTTGCCAAGTAAAGAGCTTAGCTAGGCGGCCAAACACCTCACCCGGGGAAGGAGTTCAGGGCGGAACCCTCGGGTGCTCTGTCTCACCTCGAATCTCCCATCTCAGTTGTCTAATATGAAAGCAGACACAGAGGTCTCCTGATAAAATAAATGGTTCCTCCCGCCCTTCCGAGCTCGGTTTTCACCCCGTCTAGTCAGTACATCTCTGGGCTCACACACAGATTGCTCTGAGGAAGCTAGGGCTGGAAAAGTTACCCTCGCTCTGGAAATATTCCATAGCTCTGATTCTGGGGAAAAACTGTATAATTTGGTTCCATTCTACGTGGAATTTATGCTAATGGGGTTTTAAGATTTTGAATAAATTTTGGGCTCCTAAGCATCACAGTCAGCCTGAGAAATGACCTTCCTTCTAGAGGAGCTGGAATTCCAGACCTAGACAGCCCCTAAGCGAAAGAGCAGGTGGGATGCATTGACAAAGAACCAGTTTCCCTTTTGGGTTGGGCAGGCTGAATAAGGGGCTGTTCACTTCTCCGTCAGCTGTAAGACTGGCACCTGGACCACAGGATGTTTAAAGGGATCTATTCCTCATCTTCCCATGGCCTTGAATGTGGGGGAGGATCTCAACCGATGTGGTCATAAAATAGAGACACTCTACAGTTGAAACACTGGAGCTCTTCCCCTTTCTTTCTCCCCTGTGGTCACCTACAGACCAAATGAGCACTTCCAGCTTTCAGCTTTACTTGAGCTGAAACTTTATGGTGTGATAGGACAACAGGGGTGGGTGTCATAACTAGGTTTCCTAGTCTCGTCTCTACCAGCTGCATGACCTCAGTTAACTGCTCGGAGCTATTTTTCACCTGCAGGATAGGCCTTCAAGTCCCTGCTGGCCTTACCAGCTATGGATTTGCTGGAATAATATTACCTGCTCAGCCGACCTGACTGGGTTGTTGTAGAAATTAAAGGGGATCATATTTATAAAACTACTCTGTAAGCCCTCGACAAAAGATTAAGCAATGTGATACTATTAATTCCCTCTGAAGAATCAAAATAGCTTGCAATTCACTTTTAATCTTCAGAACTCTGTATATATCTTTTGTGTTTAGATCTTTAATGATGCGTACCGTGATGCAAGGCAAATGAACAGACTAATCTCTCTCTCTAGATGTGACTCCAAGTGTCATTCTAAAGCAGTGGCTGGAGGGACGACCTTTTTTTTTTTTTAAACAGAGATAAAGTTAATCCCAGGTACACAGGGTTCTGGACTTTTTTTTCCCCCTACTCCTTTCAAAGTTCTGAGAAGCAGTTTACTGTTTCACACGAGAGATTGCTTAAATACCGCTGGGGACGCAACAGCTCTGGGGAGGAATGTGCTGTGGTCCGGAACAGCCCCCAGCTGGGGAACTGAGTGAGAAGCAAGGGACAGTCAGTGGTGATTGTAGGGGAGACAGACTCAGAGCCCAAGGGAATATAATGGTGCCCTTCGTTCCTGGCTGTCACTATTGAGAGATGGCAGTGTTCGTTATGTCCTCTATGCAGTTGTGGCAGCAAAGAAATATTTTCCATTGTTTCAATTCATAAAGCAACACACAAATAAAACTGACCCAAACATTTTATGTAAACTACAGTGGGCTGCAGCTAAGAGTCACAGAGAAAAAGACGAGACTGCTCTTTGAAGGCCCTGAATTTTTTTCCTAATTCTGCATGCTGATTACTTATTTTTCCAGCTACACCATTTGCTCCTCGAGGGCAAGAACTATGCCCTGTGCTCTTTCCATCATAGAGGCTTGGTGACTCCTGCTGGCTGATGAAGAGGTGAATGCTCAGACAGAAAGGGAGAAGTACTGGGATCCGGACCTCAATTCTTACTCCGGTTCCAGTGTCCTTGAGTTTTGAGCCTGTAGTTAAAGCTGAGGGGTCAGCCCTTCCCTTACCACTGCTGGGGGAGCTCAGCAAGGTGCCTCACAGCAGAGCAGAGGGCCTGGGCATGGGGGTCCCAGTTGCCCACCCTTTGCCTGCCACTCCACTTGATGAATTCTAGAACATTTCATGATCACCAGCCTGTTGGGAGGTGCTGTTGAAAAGTGACTTTAAAAAAAATAGGGCTTCAGGAGAGTGGGGCAGATCAAATGAAGGGGACCAGCAGTGTTCATAATGGTGCTTGAAATTTAATTTCAGGGCTGACCTTTTATTTGACATTTTCGATAATGCTATGGATGTGCTCAGCTATTTGTTCTTAACATATTTTCCATCTTTTGGGGGCACTAATCTACTTAAATTCAAAGTCAATAAAAGAATAAAGTAAATTTTTGGTTATAAAAAATCACACTTTTTGGAAAAAAAAAGTCTATTCACAATAGCAACAAAATATGCAATGTATGGGAGTTAAATGTTTAAGATGATGAAAAAGTGAAAAATTTCATGAACAGGCAGAAAGATATTGGAAAGAAAACTCATGTTTTGAGGTGGGAAGACTTTACAATATATGGGTGCTAATTCTGCCAAATTAATATGTGAACTTAAAAATTCTGTTAAAAATATCAATGTGTTATCTTTTTTAGAATATGACAACAGAATTCTAAAGTCTATCCAGAACAGTGTTTTTCAACCATTTTTA
The DNA here is from genome assembly GCA_963574655.1 of Perodicticus potto. Lineage (NCBI taxonomy): Eukaryota > Metazoa > Chordata > Mammalia > Primates > Lorisidae > Perodicticus > Perodicticus potto. Next base: position 24,894 of record CAUYRH010030841.1, read on the forward strand.
AAGTTTAACTACAGGCACACTGGAACCTGTAGTTAAACTTTAGCAGCACACTTAAATTGTGTTGATAAAAAAAGTAAAAATAAATCATATTTACTGTGCTTTGAACTTCTTTTGAAAATAATTGATGATCTCTAAAAGTTTTCGAGGCACACCTAAGATCCTCTTGCCTCACACTTGTTGAAAATCACTGGTCTAGAAGAATAAATTGATTAGATGGAAAAAAGCTTGAAGATGCTAAAAGCTGACAAGCCTGTGGAATGCTGCAAACCCTGCTCATAGGAAGATAAATGTACAACTGACAACCCTGGGGAAAGCAAACTGGGTAATACTTAGAATAAAGCTGAAGAAGTTTACATCCTACAACTCAGAATATGTCTTATAAGTATATCTCCTCCAGGAACTTTTCCACGTGTATGTATACGGAGACAGGAACAAGAGGTTCACAAAAAACCTCACTTATATGAGAATGGGTAAATGATTTAAATAATACATTCCATTCATACAATGGAATATTAGGAAGCAATGAAAATCAGGGAACTAGAACTACACGCGTAAATGCACAAAGTCCACAAGCATAGTGTGGATTAACACTCATAAAATAGGAAGCGTGATAGTTATACTAAGATATTTATGGAAAGTTTTTAAAATGCTAAATTCTACCCTGACTACATATAGGTTTCTGAACATAAGTAGTCAGGGTACAGGTGAACTCAAGAGAATGATAAAGAAGCACAGTGACGGGGCAGTGGTCAAGGGCACCTGTAAAGACATCGACTGGATTGCTCATGCTAAGATGCCTCAGTCTGGGCGGTAGGTAGACAAGTGTTTATTTTGCTATTCTGCATGCCTTTTTATACAGTTGAAAGTTGGCATAATATGTTGAAAATTGTTAAAGGACGACTGTGGGAAACTAGCACGATTTCTTTTTGAATGGAGCCAAACAAACCAGTTATGAGGCCCTCACCATATCACACCAGAGAGCAAAGGGCATAAAGCTAGAGTAAAGGGCATACTATTGGCTGAGGAATGGAATGTTGATTAAAAGAAAACAATAAAAAGTCCTCAATCTGATCCATTTCTTTTATAAAAATTTGGTATGCCGTTAAATGGGAGCAATAGTGAAAAGGGATGGATTTTTGCAAAGTAGTATTGGTACAACTAGATAGCTATTTGGAAAACACACAGGGAAAACCCACTACTTAGCTACCAGAATAAATTCCAAATGTATTAAAGAAATTTAAAGGCCAAATGCATAAGAATAGTATACAACATTTTGAGACTATTTATACAATCTTCAGGGTGCTGGGTTTTTAAAACTTGACACAAAATCCAGAAATAAAAAAAGAGAAAGGTAGATAGATTTGACCATGTGAAAATTTAAACTTCTTTATATCAAAATATTACAAAACCAGTGAAATAAAACAGATATATAACAATGTGTATACCAGTTGTTAAAAATAAAAAACCCAAATATAGGGCAGCACCTGTGGCTCAGGGAGTGGGGTGCTGGTCCCATATACCAAGGGTGGCGGGTTTGAACCTGGCCCTGGCCAAAACTGCAACAATAACAACAATAAACAAAAAAAAAATCCCAATTATAGGAATTTTATAAGCAGAGGATATAACCTGAAAAGGAAGAAATCACATGACTAATGTGTATTACAAGATTTTTGATATCAGTAATTAAATATAAATTAAACCATAACTTTCACCTAGCAAATAAGCAAATAATAGACTATAATAATATGCAATGTTTAAAGAAATGACCACTTACATTCATTGCAGGAGAGATGTTAAATTCGTCTTGGATTTTTGGAAGCTTTGTTGATATTCATCAAAATATACCTACTCTTTGACCTAGAAGTCCGACTTCTATATATTTGTCCTAAAGAAATGATTACAAATTTAAGCAAGTAGCTAAATATCAGCATGGTTATCCAAGTTCAGCTTTTAAAATTGAAAACTCAGAAGATGCAATCCAAATATACAAAAGCATACAAATTAAATGAATTATAGTATTTTTATTCAATAAAATGTTATTTCTTTATTAAAAAGTATGTTATCTCTGAATGATGGAATTAAGGTGTTTTTCATCATTCTGCTTGTATATATTTCTAAAATAATACTTTGCCAAAATAAAGATAGATTTTCTACATTTAAGAAAAGACAAAAACAATTTTTAAGTCCTTTTTATTTTTAAATCATAAAGCAGTTCTAAAATTAAAAGCAAATATTCAGGAATTGTACTAGGAGCCATGGAAGCATTTTTCCACAAGGAGAACTTAGTCCATTTCAGTACATGTTGGCTGGATATC